>JAGFNQ010001609.1:286302-353330 GCA_024364735.1 Boesenbergia rotunda
GAAACTAAATCCAAAATCTGATAATTCTGACTTAGCTTCATCAATACTGATCAAGAAGATAACTCTGAAACCCTAACTGAACCCTTTAATGACTTAACAATTGAACCAACTTCTGAATCAGTTGAACCAACTAATGAACCCAGAATTGAACCTATTGGACCAGCTGGACCTGAAGCTGAGCCAAGTACTAGAAAAACCAAGAAACCCAGACTCAGTCACCCAACTGACCAAATTGTAGGTGATCCAACCTTAGGAGTCAGAACTAGAGCTTCCTATAGAAATCTTAGTCAAATAGCCATGATTTCAAAGATTGAACCTAAGACTATTGAGGAAGCCCTACCTGATCCTGACTGGATCTTAGCCATGCAAGAAGAGCTAGCCCAATTTGAGAGAAACCAAGTCTGGGAGTTAGTACCTAAACCTAAGGGCAAATCCGTAATTGACACTAAGTGGGTATTTAGGAATAAGTTGAACGACCAAGGGTGAAATAACCCGAAATAAAGCCCGCTTAGTAGCTAAGGGATTCAGTCAAGTAGAAGGGTTGGATTATGATGAAACCTATGCCCCTGTAGCTAGACTTGAGTCTATTAGGATGTTACTAGCCTTTGCATCCCATAAAGGATTCAAATTATACCAAATGGATGTAAAGTCAGCCTTCTTGAATGTGCTCATTAAAGAAGAAGTCTATGTAGGACAACCCCCAGGATTTGAGGATATAGAAAAACCAGATTATGTCTATAAACTTAGCAAAGCCCTTTATGGACTAAAACAAGCACCTAGGGCCTGGTATGAAAGACTATCCAACTACTTGATTTCTAAAGAATTCAAACAAGGTCAAATTGACCCAACCCTGTTTGTTAAAATTTTAGAAAAGGATATATTTATTGCCCAAATTTACGTAGACGATATAATATTTGGATCAACTAATTCTAAATTTCTAAAAGAATTTGTAACAATAATGGAAAATGAGTTTGAAATGAGTTTAGTTGGGGAACTCAATTTCTTCTTAGGGTTACAAATCAAACAAACCAAGGATGGAAATTATGTACATCAAACTAAATATGCTAAAGAACTAATTAAGAAATTTAAAATGGATAACTCTAAAAGCATAAGTACTCCAATGGCCACAAATATAAAAATAGATAGTGACCCTAATGGTAAACCAGTAGACTTAAAATTATACAGAAGTATGATAGGAAGTCTACTGTACCTTACAGCCAGCAGACCTGATATACTTTTCTCAGTAGGAATGTGTGCTAGGTACCAAACATGTGCTAAGGAAACTCACTTAGCAGCCCTAAAAAGAGTTTTAAGATATATTAAGGGCACCCTAAATGTAGGGATTTGGTACCCTAGAACCTCATCCTTTAAGTTATCAGGATACTCTGATTCTGACTATGCTGGTTGTAAATTAGATAGAAAAAGTACAAGTGGAAGCTGCCAACTCTTAGGAAACAGCTTAGTAAGTTGGTGCAGTAGAAAGCAACACTGTGTTACGTTATCCACAACTGAAGCTGAATATGTAGCCCTAGGAGAATGTGTGACTCAACTCTTATGGATGATGCACACTCTTAAAGACTTTCAGCTAGACTACAATCAGACCCAAGTCAATATTGATAATATTAGCTCAATCAACTTAACCAAAAACCCAATTCAACATTCTAGAACCAAACACATAGAAGTAAAACATCACTTTGTAAGAGATCACGTAGCTAGGGGTGAAATAGTCCTTAAGCATGTAGACTCCAAGTCCAACCTAGCTGACATATTCACTAAACCCTTACTTGAGTCTGAGTTCAGCTCACTGAGAAGGCAGTTAGGATTATGCTTAGTAGAATAGAATCATTCGGTTTTTGATTTTTGATTTTTAAATTAATCTTAAAATGTCTATTAAAATGTTTTTTAATTTAACTTGAAAAAGTTTCTTTTAAAATTTTTTTTTAGTCTTATTTCAAAAACTACCCCCTTCAAAACTAGGGCCTCTTTTCGAAATGGACTTAGCCTAGGCTCTAACCCTAGAATTGCATGCACCTATAGATCTAGAAGCCAGTATCTCACAAGCACCTTAGGGTACTTTTGATTGATAACCTAGAAAGGGTTGAGATGCTTAGGTCTTTGCCTTAATTCAAGATGCTTTAAGTCAGGGCATCGGCAGCAATTGGGGCACTAAATGAACAGCAATCAGGTCAAGTGTCAAATTTAGACAATCTAACTTGAACAATGCACTTAACTTGACTAACTCTAGCAAAAGCTACTGTTTATAACAGTTAGTAAGTAGCTAAATGAGTTAGACAGGTCCCTAAAAGATTTAACCAGACTTAGGTCCTAGCTCAAGTCAGTACAGCAAATGCTTTATTATTGCAAAAATCTTTTTGTGCATTTTTTTGATATATGTCAAAGGGGGAGAGTTGGAAAGGAAACAGGGAAACAGGGAACAAAAATATTTTTTCCAAAATTCCAAAATTTCTAACTCTGAAAGCTCAATTTTCTTAAAATTCTTTTTGCTCTGAATTGCTATTAATTTTTTTTCTCTGAAAAGCTTTTTTAAAAGTCTGAAATTTTTTTACCAAATCCTAAAAATTTTCTAAGTCTGAAAAAGTTTTCCAAGTCTCAATTTTTTTTAACAAGAGTTTTCAAAAACTGAAAAAGTCTAAAGTTTAAAAAGTTTTCCTGAAACTCAAAATTTGCTAAAATGTGAAAACTTCTTCAAACCTAGAACATTTTTCTTGAAAAACTCAGCCAATACTTAAAAAGTTTTTTCGATAATAAAATTTTCTAAGTATTTAAACTAAAACCACCTACTTTTGAAAAACCTAGGGGGAGATTACTTCCAGGGGGAGGGAATCCAACTTAGGATTTCAATTTCAGCATTTTTCCCTTAACCTTTTGAACTAGGTTGCCATATATCAAAAAGGGGGAGATTGTTGGTGCAGATTGCACCCAAGTCAAACCTGTGTTTTGATATTGACAAAAGGGTTCAAAAGCTAAGGGTTCATTGGTGCCTAACAAGTCTCTTGAGTGTACAGGAAAAGCCCTAGCGAAGGAATGCTAGGCACTGGCGAAGGACTGCCAGACTGGACAAAGTCCTAGCGAAGGAATGCTAGGCACTGGCGAAGGACTGCCAGAATGGACAAAGCCCTAGCAAAGGAATGCTAGGCACTGGCGAAGGGCTGCCAGAAGTAAAGACCTAGCGAAGGACTGCTAGGCACCAAGCGAAAGGCAGCTTGGTACCTCAAGACCTGGCGAAGGACTGCCGGGCAAAAGTCCAACTGGAGGATCCGGTTGGCACCAGGTAAAACTCTCCCGAGAGGAGTAGGTGAGGACGCGTTCCCCTTGAGGGAACATTAGGCGTCGGTTCGACCTAGGGCTCCATTTTGGAGACCAAAGTCAGAACCAAGACAGCTAAGGCTGTATAAAATTATTGTTTTGTTGTGTTTTGGACTAACCCTTGATGCAGGACCAAAGGGACGTGTGTCTGCGACTCAGAGAGCCTCAAAGGAGTGAGGCAACAGCTGAGTAAGGCGCCCTAAGTGTCCAGGGCACCCTCAAGGTGAACCAGAACCAAACGAAGCAAATGGGCTTCAGCTGCTTACTGGGCAAGGCGCCCTCAGTAGCCAAGGCGCCTTCGTTAGTGAAGGCGCCTTCAGCAGCCAAGGCGCCTCCAGCTCTCTCTCTGCTAAGCCTCAGCTCTATCCACAGCCGAGTCTTCTGCGCGGAAAAAGTCAACCAAGGCGCCCTCTGCGACCAGGGCGCCCCAGAGGTCAAACCTCATCCCTATTCTGGTGCGATAAGGCTTGACCGAGCGAAGCACGGATCGGGAGACACGTGGCAGGGCGCCCTCGACGACCAGGGCGCCCCTAGGTGCTATAAATAGCACCCCTCGACACCGAGCTTCAACACCGCTTTCATTCAACGCTTCCAAACGCTCTGACGACTACGCTCTGCTCCAGGAACTTCCCAACTCAAGTCCGTAGCGTCATCGACCTCCCGCTGCACCGAAACTCGATCTACAACCGGGAGTTGGTAAAACAGAGTGTAACTCTCTATTTACAGTCATTTTTGTAATCTTACTCTGTAACCGTTTTGCACATTATAGAATTGCCCAAAGTAAACGGTCAACGACCGTGGGCCTTGGAGTAGGAGTCGACCCAGGCTCCGAACCAAGTAAACTACTGGTGTTTGCGTTGTTTGATTTTATTCCGCTGCGTAACTGCTCTTTCTTTTAAATCCGAACATTTTCCGATATTCACCCCCCCCCTCTATCGGTCTTTCTCGATCCAACAATACGTGGGTATACAGATGCCAGTTTCCAGACAGATAAGGATGACTCCAACTCACAGTCTGGATACGTATTTACTTTGAATGGAGGCGCAGTAAGTTGGAAAAGTTCCAAACAAGACACCGTAGCGGATTCTACCACTGAAGCGGAATATATCGCAGCTTCGGATGCAGCAAAGGAAGCAGTTTGGATCAAGAAGTTTATCTCAGAACTTGGTGTGGTTCCAACCATTGATGAAGCAGTGCCGGTTTACTGCGACAACAATGGAGCTATTGCACAAGCGAAGGAACCAAGGTCTCATCAGCGATCCAAACACGTGCTTCGACGCTATCATCTGATCAGAGAGATTATAAGTAGGAATGACATACAAATTGAGAGGGTTCCCACTGAAAGGAATATAGCGGATCCTTTGACTAAGGCCTTGCCTCAAAGCAAGTTTGAGGGACATGTTAGAGCCTATGGTATTGGATACCGTAGCGATTGGCATTAGGCCAAGTAGGAGTTTGTTAGTGATATGAGAGAAGTGTCCTAAGGCAATCGCCTTATGATGTAAACATTTATATTAATAAATGATAATTCACTATTTGAGTATACATGTTTTGTGTATTTGATTGGGATCTTAAACTCATCTACTGAATGTCCGCAATACAACTCACAGCATAAGAGAATTTGTGATGGGATCACAACTAGTGATTATCTCTAATGTGCAATTGTGAAGTATTGAAATTATCCCTAGTCGATAAATTGATAAAAACGGACACTATCAATTTTGTTGAGACTAGCATGGGTTATTCTCTAATCAGCTGATTTTCACTGGCTGGTGACATTGGGATGTCCGGAGATAAACATGGATGCTAGTTAAGGGAACTAGTTCATTGGAGTGACTAGCTGTAAAACTTCATATGGTTATCTATAAAGATATGTCAATGAAGTTCTTACTGCAGCTTAAGTGCGATGTTCCTTTGACTTGCGGTGTTCAAGTCATCTTGGTCATGGAGACTTATACTTTAACATCTTAAGCAAGCATCTCCAAGGAGGTGTGGACCCAGGATGATTGGGCATAAGCCGAAGTTCCCGAAGATGTTTGAACAGCCTACAAAGGATTCACCACTCCTTGCGAGGAGATGTATACCCAGGCCTATCGTCGGATTGTTACTTAAAACCTCTGGCCAGAGTATATCATGTTAAGAGTGCGAGTCTCTTAAATACATGAGAGTAATTAGAAATCCAAAGGACGAGAAAGACATTACTTAGGCTAGGTGTGACGTAGTCAGCCTAGTGGCGACTGACACAAATAGACCGTGTCCTGAACCAAGTGGGTATAAGATGGTGAAGGGAATGGGGCACGATTCATTAGAGCTGCTGAAGGGTTTCAGAATAATTTCTTCTGAGGTTAAACCGTTGATCTTTCGATTAATTGGGGATCATGATATACTACTAGATGCCACTCATGATCGTTCTATAATTGGTTGATTATAGACGGCCAACATAAATCGAAAGCCTATTTAGTCACACGCACTACGAGTAATCTGAGGGATTTAAAACGAGTTTAAAATTGGATTTTCTGATCAAGAGAAATAAGTCGAATCTGAGTTAATCAGAGGCGCAATGGAAGCTAAAAATGGCTAAGTCTTTTGAAGGCTTTTTGGGCGAATTAAATGAGTTTAATTCACATTGGTTCGGCTCGGTTTGGGCCGGCCAAAGAGGGTGCCAACCCTCCTTGGTTGGCCGGCCATTAAAAGGGAAAAAAACCAATTTAATTGGTTTAATTAATAAAATGAATCTAGTGCGATTTATTTTATAAATTATGGATAAATAAATTTGTATAAAGAAATTTATATAAATAAATTTGTAGAAATTTATTCTTTTATGGAAGTTAAAATAATCCATGAATTGGTTTATTTTAATTTTATAAAATCAATTATGAATTGATTTTTTCATAATAAGAAAGTTTATAAATTGCTTATAAAATTTATTCCATAATTTAAAGAGAAGAAGAATTTGTTTTATTATAAATTAGTTATAATAAGACTCGGCTTAAACGGAACAATTAATAAGAGAATTTATAAGATAAATTTCTTATAACTAATTCCGTTAATTCCGTTAAGAGGGAGACTTGGCAAAGGAGTTGCTACTATATAAAGGAACCAAAGGCAAGCCCTTATTATGCATTACTAATTGAGATTAGTAACTTCCTCTCTCCCTCTCTCTAATTCTCTTCTCCCTCTGCTTTCCCTTAGGGCCGGCGCCCTTCTTGGAGAATTAGGGCCGGCTCCCACCTTCCTTGCTAGGGCCGGCGCACCCTATCAACACCAAGCAAGGTTGCCGTGAGCTTCAAGAAGAAGGAGAAACAAAACAAGAAGAAGAAGAAGCGGATAGCGACTCCTCTCTTCCCGGAATTCGATTCCGTTTTCTTGGTGGTTAGTTTCCCTTTCCTCTCTTGATCTTTCTTGTTGTGCCTATAGAGAATCTAGTAGTTCTCATCGGGACAAAACTCGTGACTTTGCGAAGTCATCCTGAAGAGAACTCGGCGTGGACGCGAATAGAGGCGGAGCTTCCAAGGGATGCTACGGTTGGATCTCGTCCCTTACTTCGAGTTACGAAAGGTACTTAGTAAATTAGTTTAGTTTTCTGCAAAGTTTTATTTTATGATTAAGTCAACACATCATATGGTTGCATGCTAGATACGTGGTTAAAATAATTTAGGAAATTATTTTATGCTAATTCTTCCGCTGCACGTAAAAATTTAAAATTTTACCAACCCGTATCCTTGTCGACATGCACCCGGTCCCAACAGATCTATCCCTGCTGCGATTTCAATGGTTCGAATGAAGTTTGACCACACGTGGCAGCCGCCCAAGAGCTCTCAGGCGCTCGAGAAGCTTATATATAAAGGGGTTCGACCCCTCATCTTAGTACAACACTTTCTACATCCGTTAAAGCATCTTGTGTGAAGCAAATGCACTCAAGTCGAAGCTTTGCGACCAAGGAGACTCTAGGAGGAAGTGTGCGGCACTTCGGACTTCCAGTGTTAGCCGAGTTGTTTTTGGCTTGCTTTTTATTTACAAGTTGAATTTACTTATTCTTTCTTTGTAATGCGAACTATAAGACGGGTTTCTCCACCTCCAGAAGGTCCGGAAAGGAGACCATTAGTGGACTCACGATTGAGTGCTTAGGCCTTGGATGTACTGACCCGGCGGGTTGGAAACCCAGTAAATCCCGCGTGTTCTGTTGTCTTTCTTTTACTTTATTTTCCGCTGCATACTAACCCTGATAGAAAGACACTCAAACGAAGTTCGAACGATGAAATTTTGGATAAAAGTCTAGTCGATATTCACCCCCCCTCTATCGACCGACACCGATCCTACAAGTGGTATAAGAGCTTGGAAGCTCTTCACCGGACTAACAGCCGAAGGAGCAAAGAAGCCACGAATTGAGGGGGAGCAAGAGTGAATATAGGTATTATTTAAATTATGTCAATTTTTAAGTTCCATATTATGTGTTCTAAGTGCTGGGAGAGAGGACACTAAAAAAAACCAGTGTCCTACTTGTAAGAGTCGTTCTTCACCACCAGCGGCAAAGAAGGTACCAGTGCTAGGAGTCCACAGGGACAAGACCCACATCCAGTGCTTCAAATGTCAAAATTAGGGACACTACAAGAATCAGTGTCCGACCACGGTAAAGAAGGTATAAAAAGATAATTTTTGCAAAAAAAAATTTCAATTTCCTGCATGTTACGGAAGGCGTCGTCGGTGATGGCTAGTCGTTGAGGATCAGCCCCTGCGGAGGTTACTATGTCGTCGAAGAACTCGGGAATCCTGCGAAAGTAACACAAGCGTTAGGGGACACGTCGGCAGGGGTCCGGCGGAGTCCACTCCGATGCTCAAGTTACAATGGTGTAGAAGTAACGATCTGAAAGAAGGAACAAACACTGTAACTATTATCGGTCTCCCCCTTTTTATCGTAGGGGTTGAACTACCTTTTATACCGGTGCTGGTGGATTGGTCGTGCCCCTTTATCGGTGCCACATCTCCGATACTTAAGCCACGCCCCCTGATTTCGGTGATGACGGGATATCCCTTGAAACCGTCGGCGCCAATACCCTTCTTTCCCTTGTTGGGCCAACTTTATAGGGAGAGAAGGATGTGGGCTTTCTTTAGCCGAGGTCGGCTATTGTGAGGACCCCGCCTTCCGGGGGGAGCTCGGGAGCCTCGGGATATTATATCTCTCGAGGTTATCTTTTCCCGGGTGCCCCCTTGAGAAGGGGTCTCGAGACCCGAGAGAGAAGGTCGATCGCGTCCTTAGCTTCTTCATCCCTGTGTCCAACTCGGGTTATCCAGCCCCATCACAAGTCTCCTCTTCTAAGTCTGATCGAAGGAAGTGTGCCTGACTGATCGGACTAGTGCCAGGATGAAGAAGTTGCGCTGACTTAGGTCGGGGTCTATACGCCCGTCCTTGCCGTAACTCTTGAAACATTCATCTCTTAACCTGGGTTGTTGTTGTTGTTGTTGTTGTTGTTGTTGTTGTTTTGAATAAGTCCCAGCATTCCGTGAATTTTTGGGGGATTCTACGATATCGGGATTGCCCAGCACATGCCGCAGGGCCCCGTGGCTTTTTCCCTTATTGGGCAGCGCACTACGGGTCATACAAAGCGCCGACAATTAATCCCTAGTCAATCCTTGGGATGGCGTGAGGATACCCTCACCATTCCGCCTTTCCATTGCCTCGGGGGAGGTGTCTCCTTCTTATAAAAGTGGGGTGTAACGGCACTCTGCGACGACCTTACCCTAATTGCAGGAGTGAGTTCTTCTGCCTTCCTTGCCCTCTTTGCCACTGATTTCCCGGCGGACGTACCTTCTTCATTGTTCTCCGCTCCCCTCTTTCTTCCTCCTGGGCCACGATGGGAAAAACAAAAAAGATTGCAAGTTCGAACGATTGTTCTTTGGAAGAACTGGGTTTTTATCCTAAGTGGTATGACACGGTCTCTTCCAAGGTGAGGTCGGACTCCCTCCATGCCGCTTGTCACAAATATGGCATTCCAGCGGATTGGGAGGTGAGGGTCCCAACCACAGGTCAGAGGTCGGTAACCCCCGATAAGGGCTTTTACACCTTCTTCCTAGGACAAATGGAATTAGGGCTACGCTTCCCCCTCCCTTCTTACTTAATGAATGTTGCGCATTACTTCCGCATCCCCCTTCACCAACTGGCTCCCAATGCTTTCGCCTAGATGAGCGGGGCTCTGATTCTGTTCAAGATTTTTAGCATTCCCTTAACTCCCCGGTTCTTCCACTTCTTCTTTTCTCCGGTCGGCTCTCACGGGGCCTTTGGCTTCACTGCCCAAGGAGGTCATAGATTTTTGGGAAGTCTTCCTTCTTCCCATAAGGGGTGGAAAGAGAGATTTTTCTATATTCGACTCCCTAAGCGCCCTTTCAGCGATATTCATTGGCTGGAGAACTTGCCTCCCATTCCTGACCTAGGTGACTTCCAACAGGATGTGGGGTACCAACGGGCTAAGGGCATCTTAGCCGAGATGGAATTCCATGGGCTACAGTTGGTGCAATGCGAGGAGCTCCTTTACCGGGCAGAGATCAGTCCGAAGACGACCCCCCTCAGCTCCAACCTACGTAAGTAGCTTTGTTCCAAGGATGCCGCCTGATTGATGTTTTTTGACGCCTTGTGGCCTTTCACCATGCAGGCGACATCCTGCTTTCTATGGAGAAGAATAAATTTTTGAAGTGGGACCAGGCTCACGAACAAGCCTTGATCCTCGGGGTAATATCTTCGATTCCCACAGGAATCTCCCCCGAGGATGGCGAAAAGGAGGGGGAGTTGTCCATGAGCCCTGCAGCGCCGGAGGTCCCCCCTAGCAGTGATATCCCGGTCGTGCCCCTAGTCCCTCAAGGGGAGCCTCCAGCCTCCTCCCCAAGGGCTCCACAAGAAAAAGTTGCCTCCTCGTTGCCCAACGGGCCCACCACTATCCCCGTCTCTAGGAAGACACGGTTCGAACGACGATCCCCACGGGACCGCCCCCTAAAGCGGCTGAGGAAAGGCTTGCGTTCAACTACTACTGAGGATGCGGCTGTTCTGGTTCCCATCACCGGGGTTAGACCCCACTCCTCCGCTGTCATTGTGTCTTCCTCCACTGCAGGTGTCACCGTCCCGACAGCCGATCCTCCTCGCGGCAAGGAGGTATCCGCGGGACCACTTCGCTCCCATCGGAAGGCTCCCTTAGCCGCGAAGGAGGCTACAGGCAGTGCCCCGTCTATCGTCATAAAGGGAGTCACCACCGGGGCATTACCTATTGCTTCCAGTTCGGAGGAAGATGTTCCGCATCCCTTGGACGTCCCTAGCTCCTCTGCTCCCCCTACCGCGTGGGCTCCAAGTCCGCTTTGGCAAGCGGTCGATCAGCCCAGTACCTGGGCATGCTGCACCAATCTTTACGGGCGATAAGTGGTCCATTCCTGCTCTTCACTTCTCCCTAATCCCCTTTTATCGACTATTTTTGCTCACCTCCCCAGGTTGCTTCGAACTACATGGCCACGCTCTGCTTATTGCAATCCGGAGGGGTTACTGAGAGTCTCTTACGGCAGGTGTCGGATGCAGAGGCAGAGAGGCGGGCCGAGCCCGTGAGGCCGGCCTCCTATAGCTAGCGGTCAGCCGGGTCCTCCAAGAGAAGGCTGATCATAACCTGTCCTCTTTAATATCAGCCGAGGATACCCTACATGGGTACAAACACCGGGAACGCCTGGGATAAAAAAAGAACCAGGCCCTCGAAGAAGACTTACAAAAATTATCGCAGGAGCAAGAGCAACTCCAAGCCCGCAATAAGGAGTTGTCTGACCAGGTTACCCTTTTGGAATCGACTATGAAGAACTTGGAGGACCGAGGCGCAAAGCTGATCCTAGAGGTGGAGGCACTCAAAATGTCCAGAGCCAACACCGAGCCCCAGGCCCAGCACCAGTCGAAAAACTCTGCACCTCCATTGTCTCCAGTGGAGGCATCTTACAGAGCCAAATTCTTGGAATCGGAGGAGTACGCCTGTCTAGTGGCTGCACAAGCCTTCAAGACCCCAAACAAGGCTTTTACGGTGCCATCAAGCAGTTGGAAAAAGATAAGTTATTGAGGCCAGGCTCTGATTTGAGCGCCATAACCATTCAACGTGTCTGAGATGATCTTTCCCCCAAAGAGCAAACTCTGTAGGGCGCTTAATTATCACATGCTTGTCTTCCTCCCTCCTCTTTTGACTGTCCCAGTTTATCCTTTTGAAATTCTTTGATTTTAGGATGAATATTTACTTGATTTATCATTAGCCTTTTTGTTTTTACCATGATTCCCGGTTCATCTTCCGCTCTATGTAGTAGACATTTGCTTTTTGGTAGGGGTGGTGTAGGGTACATCCCCAACCCCTAATCGATGCCCGTATGGCTCCAAGGCCAGGCCTACTCCTGAGAGGGTATAGGTCAGCTCTCGACTAGGCGTGTACAACTCCGAGGCCAAGCCTACACGCCGAGAGGCTATAGGGTTTTATTGTAACGCCCGCCTTTTTCCACACCTTACGGTGTGGCGGGAGGCGGCGTTATGCTAACATACATATAGGCATATGAACATCGTATTGCAGCGGAATAATTTAAAACTTTATACATACATGCAACTAACACTTGAGTTAAGTAGACATGTCTTAACTATCATTCCTATACATAATGACATGGTAACTTAGCATGTTAACATCATACGTAACATCATGATATGAACATCACATAAATCATCCATAAGCATCATAAGTAGTAAGTTATTCTTTAGGCATAACTATCATAAGTATAGCATGGAACTTAAGAAGACAATGCAAAACACAAGACATGTAACAAAGTATAAATATGAGAATCTTTTTCTTTTTCCTTTGTCATGTCACTGCCACACACACACTCTTGCCCCTCCTGCCGCTTCCCTTAATATCCTCTTGCTTGATCTGCGGTATAAGAAAATAAAACTATAAGCACATAGGCTTAGTAAGACCCTTTCCTACTCACCAAAACCATACGTCTCATAAAATAAAACATATAACTTACTTATCATAAAGTAGTTCTTCATATAAAACCTAAGCATATGAAATACTAACATGGCATGGTTCTTGACATAAAACATAAGTATATGAAACATTTGACATGGCATGGTTCTTAACATAAAGTATAAGCATATGAAACAGCATATGAAACATTTAACATGGCATGGATCTTAACATAAAGTATAAGCATATGAAACATTTAACATGGCATGGTTCTTAATATAAAACATAAGTATATGAAACATTTAACATGACATGGTTCTTAACATAAAACATAAACATATGAACATTTAACGTGGCATGGTTCTTAACATAAAACATCAGCATATGAACATTTAACATGGCATGGTTCTTAATGTAAAACATAAACATATAATATATTTAACATGGATGCATAACATGAATGGATGCATGAGTCAAATGCATATATTCTAAGGATGCTTATTTGAAAATCATACTTATAAATACTTAAACATAATCATCATATCATGGGGGCCCTGGCTTGTACCACATACATACATCATATGTGCGCATCCCTAAGTAAATACGAGGTAGCTAGTCTCGACCTACTAGGGTAAGGACAGCTGCGGTAGTCCCAAAAACTGAGGCATGAGGAGCCCATCCCTGTTGGACAGCTGTGGTAGTCCCAAAACCGGGGACAGCTGCGGTAGTCCCACACAGAGGCTTACATGAGGAGCTCATCCCTTGGACCCTTACTTCGGTCCGGTACAAGCTCATTCATAAAGTAAAATAGCTTCACATGCTTCATCATTTATAGAACATACATAACATATTTAAAGACATAAACATAATAGCATAAAGCATACTTAGCATTTCATCGTTCATAATTCATGCATAACATCATAATGTCTTAAAGACATAAACATCATCTTCATTCATTGTCTTCTTTCATAAGTCATGACATACATACATAATTATGCCTTGAGACATAAACATCATCTTAGTTCATAAAGCTTGCATGATCATGGTACATAAGGTAAGCATGTATTACATACATGGTACATATCACATAGCATACATAATCATAGTATTTATCATAAAGCATGCATGAGTAGGATTCCTATGAACATGATACATATTACATAGGTTCATGGCCTTTAACATAAAACATGCATAGGTCTTCATAACCATATATCTATCATAGGCATTTAACATAATACATGCACCATTCTACACCAACAATAAGGCCTATTTCACCATACATGTGTTCATGGTATATGGTTTAAAGCATTCATGAATAAAACATGGCACATAGATAAGTATACCAAGTCATGATACATAGCTCATAAAGATAAGGTTTTAGGTACCATATAATTCATATAATATACTTGAACATATATCTACATTATAATAAGTCATAAACACATACACTTGAAACCTTAGATTAACCCAAACCCTAGAACTTGTGCTTGGCCGAAAGTCATAAGTGGGGGTTCCCATGGTTCAAGTAACATGTGAGGTGCCACAAGTAATATATCACCCATACATTATATACAATGCTATAGGAAACCATTAGAATACATGATTGGAGCTAACCCCAAAGTCCTAGCCCTAAACCTTGACTTGGCCGAACCCTAGAAGGGCTTTAAGTCCATGGGGAATTCATTTAATGCACAAATAATATCCATTATATCCTAGATAAACATAATAAACATGCTTGGAAGGTTAGATCTAATCCTAACCATGAAGATGGGATGGTGGCCGAAACCCTAGAGGATCTTAGGGTGCTACAAAATTTCCCCAAACCATAATTTATCATTTATTTATCATAAGAAAATATAAGGGAGCATGAATGAGGGTTTACATCATCCCCACACCTAAATACAAGGCTTGGCCGAAACCCTAGAACCCAACCCTCATGGTTTTCTCACTTAGATCCTAAACAAACACTTAAATCATGATAGACATCAAAGAAAACAATTATACCACAGGTGAGGGAGTCTTACCTTTCTTGATCTTGGTTATAAACCTTGAATAGAGGAATAAAGGAAAACCTTCTTGACCCTAGAACTCACCTTAGCCCTTGTAGCCTTGTAGGAAGCCTTGGATCCTCAAGATTAAGGTCTTCTTGTGAAGCTTCTCCAAGGGAAAACCCCTTGTGGGTTTCGGCTAGAAGGAGGAAGAAGAGGGAGAGAAAGAGCTTTGGTGGAAGAAGAAAACAAATAACTTAAGTGTTAAGTTGTCTCTTCCCTTCCCCTCTCTTTTATACTAAATGAAGGGGGCAAGTGAAGGGGCATGGTGCCTCTTCTCTTGATGACTCTTCACTTCCTTTAGCCTCAACTAAAATCCTCTTCCTTTTCCAATAGCACTCCCTTGCTAGGTGAATTGGTTAGTACATGCATGATGAGGCTTTGCCTCTACCTTAGGTCCAAGGTTCAATCCTTGGTGCATGCACTTTATTTTTATTTCTTTTTCTTTTATTTTTGACAAAGCACACATAAGAGCCCACTAAGAGTTATGCTAATTTTCCTAATTGGAGCCCAATTATATTCATGCTAATATTCTACCCAATGTTCACTAATAACCATGGTACTAGAAGAACTCATATAAGGCCCATTGTACCTAGTTTTTAATTTATATAAGAGATCTTGCTACGGTTTATGCTAGTATTCATACATTATTTGAGAATTTGTATAGGCATGATTAATATTTTAAAGAAAAATATTGAGAGGATTTTACGGGTCGTTACATTTATTCAGCTCTTGGCCGGGCGTGTACAGCTCCGAGGCCAAGCCGACACGCCGAGAGGTTGTAGGGTTTTATTCAGCTCTTGGCCAGGCGGGTACAGCTCCAAGTCCAAGTCTACACGTCGAGAGACTGTAGGGTTTTACTTAGCTCTTGGCCGGGCGTGCACAGCTCCGAGGCCAAGCCTACACGCCAAGAGGCTATAGGGTTTTACTCAGCTCTTGACTGGGCGGGTACAGCTCCGAGGCCAAACCTACACGCCGAGAGGCTATAGGGTTTTGCTCAGCTCTTGGTTGGGCGTGTACAGCTCCGAGGCCAAGCCTACACGCTGTAGGGTTTTATTCAGCTCTTGGCCGAGCGTGTATAGCTCTGAGGCCAAGCCTACAAGCCGAGAGGCTGTAGGGTTTTATTCAGCTCTTGGTCGGGCGTGTACAGTTCAGCGGCTAAGCCTACATGCCGAGAGGTTGTAGGGTTTTACTCAGCTCTTGGCCGGGCGTGTACAACTCCGAGGGCAAGCCTACACACCGAGAGGCTGTAGGGTTTTATTCAGCTCTTGTCCGGGCGTGTACAGCTCTGAGGGAAAGCCTACACGCCGAGAGGCTGTAGGATTTTACTCAGCTCTTGGCCAGGCGTGTACAGCTCCGAGGCCAAGCCTACACGCCGAGAGGCTTTATGGTTTTATTCAGGTCTTGGCCGGGCGTCTACAGCTCTGAGGCCAAGCCTACACGCCGAGAGGCTTTATGGTTTTATTCAGCTCTTGGCCGGGCGTGTACAGCTCCGAGGCCAAGCCTACACGCCGAGATGCTGTAGGGTTTTACTCAGCTCTTGGCCAGGCGTGTACAGCTCCGAGGCCAAGCCTACACGCCGAGAGGTTGTAGTGTTTTATTTAGAAATGCAGCCTTGACATTTTTCGAATTACAAGTGGTGCTTCTTTTTTGTTAATGATATGGCTAGACAGTGGGATATTGAAAATGTACAAAAACGCAAGGGTACCTCCCGACCACTCATGAAGCACAGTAGGGGCGATGATGCCTTGCCTGCCAAGGCCTCTCCAGTCTTCTACCGTGGCCGTCTTCCAAATAGTAGCTACCTCCTATATATTAGTTTTTTGATGACGACGTAAGGACCATCCCACTGCGGCTCTAGCTTCCCAAGATCCCCCACTGGCTTGATTCTCTTCCAAACCTGATCACCCACCTCGAAGCTATGGGCGATCACCTTTCGATTGTATCCCAGTTGCATTTCCGGCGATAGGCTTCCAACCTTATCGCAGCCTTGTCTCGTACCTCCGATATGAGGTCCAGATCAATCAACCGCTCCTGGTCGTTATCTTCCTTGAAATGTCGCCGTCGTGGAGACTCCTCTCCCACTTCCACTAGAATGACGGCCTCTGCTCCATAGACCTATTGGAAAAGGCTCTCGCCAGTCCCTTCTTTTGGGGTAGTCTGATAAGACCACAAGACGCTAGGAAGTTCTTCAACCCAGCTGCCCCCAACGTGATCCAGCTTTACTTTGAGCCCTCGGAGAATTTCCCGATTGACCACCTCCGCTTGTCCATTACTTTGTGGGTAGGCGACAGAGGTGAAAGCCTGTTGAATGCCCAGCCCTTCGCACCATTCCTTCAATCTTCGTGCAGAGAATTACCTTCCATTGTCCGATACCAGCTTGTGAGGGATGTCATACCTGCAGACAATATCTTTCCATAAAATATTCATTACCGTCGCCGCTGTGATGTTGGCTAAAGGTTCGGCTTCTACCCATTCAGAGAAGTAGTCGACAAGGACTAGGAGGAATTTCTTCTGTTGGGGCCCGATGGGGAAGGGCCCCACAATGTCCATTCCCCACTAGTCGAACGGGCACTAGACTGTAGAAACCCTCAACGGCTCCGTTGGGCGATGAGAGACATGTTGGTGCTTTTGACAAGCCTTACATCTGGCTACGAAGTTGAGCGAATTGGCCTACAAGGTAGGCCAGAAATACCCCGCCAAAAGGATCTTGCGTGACAGAGATCTTCCTCCAATATGACTTCCACATATGCCCTCGTCCACCTCTCGCATTATATAGCTAGTCTCCTCCGGCCCGACACATTTAAGGAGGGGTCGAGCATAAGCTCTCTTGTATAACTGATCCCCGACCAGTGTAAATCTCTCTACTCGTCGGCGAAACAACTGCCTCTCAGGGCTCCCACTCGGTAGGGATCCATCCCAGAGGAAGGCTATATATGGGTCCCTCCAGTCTACCGGTCTGTTGATTCGAAGTTCTCCGATTTGGGCCACCATGGTTTTCGTCAAACTGGGCTCCTCCAACTGCCACGTGGATATGGAATTGGCCAACTTAGCTAATTTGTCGGCCCGTACATTATCTGACCTGGAGATCTATTGCAGGATAACCTCCGAGAAAGCGGCTTTTAGCTGTTCATATAAGACTACGTACCTTTGCAACCGCTCGCATTTGACTTCAAAACCTCCTGCTACTTGTTGAGCCACTAACTGCGAGTCTGAATATATCGTGATTCGACGAGCACCCATGTGCCAAGCCACCTGCAATCCTGCCAAGATCGCCTCATACTCGGCCTCATTGTTGGTAGCCTTGAATTGGAGTCGGATAGAAAGATGCAACGTGTCTCCTCTGGGGGAGATCAGTCGCAGTCCTACCCCTCTGTGTTGGCTATTGGCGGATCCATCCATATAAGTCTTCCACATACCTTCAGTCTCTGCCTCCGGGACTGTCTCCATCATGAAGTCAGAGAGAGCCTGCGCTTTAATGGCGGTTCGAGGCTGATACTCAATGTCGTATTCACTTAACTCTATTGTCCATTTGATTAACCTGCCTGACGCCTTGAGATTAGTAAGGACTCGGGCGAGCGGGCTATTAATGAGAACCACGATTGGATGCGCCAAGAAGTATGGCTGTAACCTTCGGGCCATCAAGACCAAGGCGTAAGCCAGTTTTTCCATCATGGTGTACCTTGTCTCAGCGTCCTTCAGTAGGTGTCCGAAGAAATAGACAGGATGTTGTATCTGATATTGTTCTCGCACAAGTACCGACCCAACCACTTGCTCGGTGGCCGATAAATAGACGAATAATGTTTCCCCCTCCACTGGCTTATGCAGGGTCGGGAGCTCCGCTAAATAGGTCTTTAATTCTTCGAAGGCCTTCTCACACTGGCCATCCCATTCAAATTTAACAGCTTTCCTCAGAATTTTGAAGAAGGGGAGGGCTTTGTCCGCGGATTTGGAGATAAACCGCGATAGAGCAGTGATTCTACCATTCAACTGCAGGACTTCCTTGAAGTTTTTCGGGGGTGGCATATCCAGGATGACCTTTACCTTTTCCGTGTTGGCTTAAATCCCCCTTTTCGTCACCATGTACCCCAAGAACCTGCCACTTTTGACTCCGAACACACACTTAGCTGGGTTTAGTTTTAACCTATGTGCTCTAAGGGTGGCGAATGTTTCTTCCAGGTCAGCGACCATGTCCCCTCCCTTTTCGTCTTGACTAAGATGTCATCCATGTACACCTCAATGTTTCGCCCGATTTGGTGTTTGAAGACCTTGTCCATTATCTGCTGGTAAGTGGCGCCCGAGTTACGTAAGCCGAAGGGCATAACGTTGCAGCAGTAGGTGCCGTCAGCTGTCACGAAACTGACTTTCTCCTGGTCTTCGGGGGCGAGAGGGACTTGGTGATAGCCCTGATATGCATCTAGCATGGAGATGAACTCGCAGCCAGCGGTTGAGTCTACCAACCGATCTATCCGGGCAGACTCATCATTTACCTCCTGGCCTGGGAACCAAGACCACATTAGCCAGCCAGGTCGGGAACTGGACTTTCTGGATGTGTCCAGCTTTTAGTAACTTCTGAACTTCTTCCCATATAGCTTTATCATGATCGGGGGAGAAGTGTCTCATCTTTTGCTTCACTGGACGAGCTTCCGGCGACGCATGTAAGTAATGCATAGCTAGCGCCGGGGGGACTCCCTTAATTTCTTCAGCAGCCCAAGAAAATACGTCTCTGTGATTCCACAGGCACTCAATGAGGCGATTTCGTAATGCCGGAGCAAGGTCGAGCGCAATGCAAGTACTTCCTCCACCGCCATGAGGATGGATCTGTACCTCTTAACTTTCCACTTCTCGTCGCTCTTGCTTAGGCCCTTCATCCACTCGCGGATGAGTGAGATCCTCCGCTCCTGCCATCGGTGCTCCCTCGGGTGTTTTGTCAAGAGATTCCCACAGACGGTGCCAAATTTGTTCCGGAAGGAGTCGTCGGCGATGGCTAGTCGTTGAGGATCAGCCCCTGCGAAGGTTACTATGTCACCGAAGAACTCGAGAATCCTGCAAAAGTAACACAAGCGTTAGGGGACACGCCGGCAGGGGTCCGGCAAAGTCCACTCTGACGCTCAAGTTAGGATGGTGTAGAAGTAACGATCTGAAAGAAGGAACAAACACTGTAACTATGATCTTCTCCCCCTTTTTACCGGAGGGGTTGAACTACCTTTTATACCGGTGCCGGCGGATTTGTTGTGCCCCCCTTATCGGTGCCACGTCTCCGATACTTAAGCCACGCCCCTTGATTTCGGTGATGAGGGGATATCCCTTGAAACCGTCGGCGCCAATACCCTTCTTTCCCTTGTTGGGCCAACTTTACAGGGAGAGATGGATGTGGGCTTTCTTTAGCCGAGGTCGGCTATTGTGAGCCCGCCTCCCGGGGGGAGCTCGGAAGCCTCGGGATGTTATATCTCTCGAGGTTATCTTTTCCCGGGTGCCCCCTTGAGAAGGGGTCTCGGGACCCGAGAGAGAAGGTCGGATCGCGTCCTTAGCTTCTTCATCCCTGTGTCCAGCTCGGGTTATCCAGCCCCATCACTGAAAAATTAGATCTTCCTGCTAAATCAAATTATCTGCATAATGATTTAACTATATTGCATGAAAAATTAGTTAGTAATGGATCCAACATAGATAATAGTAATATACCAAATATTAATTCTTTAATCTTTAATATTAATGCTAGAATTTTCAAAATTAATAATAATAGTTCGATTTCTGATAATTCTGATAATGTTAAGGATAATAATAAAACTTTAATTTCTAATATTTCTGATAATGCTAAAGATGATGATAAAATCTTAACTTCTGATAATATTGATGATAATCTTAATATTTCTGAACATAATGTTGAAGATAATGTTCAAGTTAATACTCAAGATAATGTTGATAATAATATGTTGGTGCAATCAACCCGAGTGTGATCAGGTAGATCATGAATTTTGATGTGTGTGTCAATATGATTAAGTTAGGGTTTCATGTTGATCTAATATGTGTATTTGAGTGTGCAGGATTGCAGAATACACATAGACTTAGTTGAATATCTTTGAATCCGGAGAAGGATGGCATGGGGAGATGAGCCGTGGGTCTGCATGCATCCGAGGGACCGTGGACAATGCAGGGACAATGAGTCGAGGGAAGCAAACTTCGAGGCATACGCGAAAGATGGCATGGGGAGACAAGCCGTGGCCTTGCATGCATCCGAGGGACGAGAGCCAAAGTCGAAAAAGGTTTGAAGGCAACAGGTCGAGGCTGCTGGATGAAGAGTCAGCTAAGTCGTGAGGATTCGAGTGCTGAGAGAATTGTACTCGGGAAGGGAAACCTTAGGTTTGGAAAGGTGGCAGTCGACTGATACTTGGATCAGTCGACTGATGTAGAGCATAGAAAGATCAGTTGACTGATCCTTGTCAATGAGATTGCGACCAGATTCTCATGCAAGCTGGACATCAAATTCACAAGGACTTCCGGGGTCTTCCACCGATGGATCAGGTCAGAACGTATCGAGCACATTTAAGAGGATCATTTTCCTGAGTCCGAAATAAGCTTGGGTAGAGCCTGTTCCGCTTGCGCTTGCTAACACGTGTAGGAAGAAAATCGAAAAGTAGCTATTCACCCCCCTCTAGCCAAACGTCAAAGTCCCAACATGTGGTATCAGAGCGAGGTGCGCTCATCTACGGACTAACCACCGAGAGAGCAAAAAACTAGAGGAAATGGCAATTGAAGAAAATTAGGAGATGATATTAATGTTCCACCTCCCTACGATCGGGAGAGTTTTGAGTATTGGAGGATGCAGACAAAGACTTGGTTCGATATGGATTGGGATCTTAGGATCGTGCTCGAAGAACCATTTGAAATTCCAAAAGATAAACATGGGAAAAAGCTCCGACCAGAATATTGGAATAAAGAGCAACAAACGCAATCAAAGGCAAATGATAAGGTAATATTAATTCTACTTAATGTTTTGTCTAATGATGTGATTAGCTGTGTAGGTGAGTAAAAAAATGCACATGAACTATGGAGCAAGATGTTAGCGCTTCATGAAAACCCTACACAAGCTCAAGTAGTGGAAGAGCCTAAGAAAATGGGCTCAATAGTCCAAAAAGAGGAGAAGGGCCAATCTGATGAAGAAAGAAGCTCAACATCCGAAGAGGAGGAGAAAGTGGAAAAAGATTTTGTCACACCCCGAGACCTAGGAGCCGCTGATCCAATAGGAAATTGGACAGCATCTCCCCTGTTCGGCGGACAATTTACACATACATACAACATATATAACACCACCACGCAGTTTAAATGGGCCTCAGGCTTCAAATCCAAACAGAATAACAATATATATGACAATATAAACATAAATCCAAAGCACGAACATACCTGAGCTGCCAAGGGGGCAGGAACGCAGCAAAACCACACACAGTCCAACAAAGGACTCAAAAGTACAATCTCATAAAGCAAATCACATACTACAAGTCCACGATAATCCAATGCAACGAAATGAAATGTAATATGATCCAAAAACAGAAAGTATCATATAAAACCAAATCGGATGTCGTCACAAGCATGGGACTGGCGACTCGGTCCCTTCTGCCAGATATCAACCTGAAATTAGAAAATATGGCAATGGTGTGAGTCCAAATAAAATCAACGGATACCCAAACAGATATGCATAGCAAGTTATACTAACAATAAGAGTCTACGCTGATACAGTCTCATATGAACAATAGAAAAGGGTATACACTGAAGGTACATACCAGAATTCATCTATCCTACAGAGGGGAGAAATAAATCCCTATGGAACAAGTATAACACATAATCCAAGGTAAACAGGTCTCCAGTATATGCATGTCAATCAAGTGCAGAAATCAAATGCAGCAAGCAATGCTTGATGCAAATATGCACATGGTGCAATGATATGAGTTACCCCTAACACCAGTCAGATCATTGTCCATCTATCATAAATGAACGTCCGAGTGGGTAGAGCTATGACAACTGTACGCACCCTGCTATCACTGCTCCTGAGTGACCGAGTGGACAGGATACTGGCGGAGGACGCCCTCCTACCCCAAGCAATGGGCAATGGGGGAGTCTCACTCTTATCTTCTCGTGTCTCAGGATGAGATGGGATCCTTGGATGATACCACACCCGGAACCACCCTCCAAATAGTGGTCGAAGGAGTAATACAGGGCAAATGCACACACTCTATGGTAGCCACTACCCCTGAGTGGGTGTGTATGGATTCCTCATGTAACTGATGATGGGCTCAGACTACATAGGAGCCGATGATCGTCAGCATGCAATAATGCAAGGATGGTGCATGACACAAACACATACAACAACCACCAAGTCCTCATCTATCACCTCAGTGTACTATGTATAGGCCTAATTCCTACAACATGGAATACAAGTAACCTACAAGGTGTACTGGCAAGGTAACTAGTGATCCATCAATGTCAAATGCAAGAGTATATATAACTACATCTATGCACATATATACAACTGACAACCCTCGAGACTGTATGGAACTAAAGGCAGATCAACTCATGAATAAGCAACTAATGTCAAGTAAAGATATACTAAAGCAGGTATAGCGTATAAACATATTGTTATCTATAACAAACCATGAATAGCAATATGATAATATCTAAAGAGATAAGTCAAAGGTACCCGCCTCAAGAGAGATGCTCGTATCAGAAAAGAACCTCCTGTCCGATAATCAGCAATGATAAACTCAATCAATGCCCTATTTCAAAAGCATAATATTTAGCTACAATAATATATAATTTATAGCTAAACGAGTTATTTCATTTTATTAGGATTCGTCCTAATTGTCCTATTTCATTTTAATAATTACAATTATAATCAAATGAGTAACCCATAATTATCCCATGTTACTTAGTTTAGATTTTGATTAATTTGATCTATTAACTAAATTGAAGTTCACCCAAATCTAACCAAGTCTAAACCTGATCAGATTTGAAGCCCTCCATTTACTGATTCAAATTAAGCTCAAAATATATATTACCGGGCCGAGGAGCAACTACATTAACATGAATCAATTGCAAGGATCATAACGAAACCAAATCCAGCATATCAAGATGATAGGGTAAATAATCATCTCTGAATATGTTCAATTCAAACATCAATAATCTGAACAACATACTAGAGCTTCACCAATTAAAATCCCTAATGATCCAAAACTCACCTATGGACGGAAACAACCCCCTCAGCCTCCCAATCAATCCCAAGTGCAACCCAATGCTACTGTTCTAGCACAATTCCATTCAAAGAACAATCGGAAACCATCAAAGCTTACCTGAGATGGCAACTCCACTTGGTCGGCACTGTGATGAAGGTGTATCGATCAACACAGATTCACAAATCTCGTGAGCTACCTGTGAAGCTCTACAACAAACATCTTCATCGGAACCTAGAGAGGGGGGGCAACCATAGTTTGATTAGGGTCTCCTTACTGCCAATGATCGCTTATTTTGATAGAAGGGAAAATGAGCAAGCAAAAGGTGGCGATGGCTTACCTCCTATGGCCGGAGTCAACTACCAGAACCCTAACTCCATCCATTTTGATGCTTCTCAGAAATCAACCCGGCAATCCCTTCTCACCGAAAACCCTTGGGCCGGGAACAAGAGATCTCATCAAATGTGGGAGGAGAAGAAATCGGATTGGAGTAGCTTCAGTCGGCTAGGGTTCGCTGATACGAGATGAGGAGGAAGGAAATTGATGGATCGAGAGAATACGATAGAGTGGGGGGGTGAATATCGTAAAACCGTTTCGGATTAGATTGAGAGAAATTACGTAGTGGAAATTAAAAGAAACAAACGCAAACACAAGGTTTTTTACTTGGTTCGGAGTCGCGGCCGGCTCCTACTCCAAGGCCCATGGTCCTTGACCGTTTACTGCGGGCAATTCTATAATCGCGCAAGTTATTACAAAAATTTGTACAGTAATAGTGTAGTAAAAAGTACAATTATGCTCTTTGTTACTGATGCTCGGTGTAGATCGTTCTTCGGTGCGGAGGTCATCGTCGGCGCTTGAATCTCGAGATCGGAGGTTTCTGAAGCAGAGTGCTTGAGTCGAAGAGCGTAGAGGCGTTGGAAGAATTGATGTCGAAGCCTTGGGGGTCGAACCCCTTTTATAGCACTCCTTCGGATCCGAGGACCCTCATCCGAAGCTCGGTCAAGGCTTATCCATCCATAATTGGGCTCGGAGCTGACGGGGGCGCCCGGGACACATGGGGCGCCCGGGTTGACTTGGTCTGCTGGCTTCTCGGCTGACTTGAATTCTATTGCTTCGTTGGCTTGGGCCCAGGGCGCTCGAGGCATCCGAGTGCCTGGGACCATGGGGGCGCCTGGGAGCTTGAGGGCACCTGCCCCAGTGAACTTTCGAAGCAACTCTTGCTCAACTTCTCGTTTGGCCTTGGCCTTGGGCGCCCGGGACCTCCCGGGCGCCTAACCCAGCTGCTGCCCTTCTCCTTTAGGGCGTTCTGAGCTGCAGAAACTCATTCCTTCGGTCCTGCATCCAAGGTTAGTACCAAACATAATAAAGCAAGAATGTTAGTGATTTTTATAGCCGTAGCTGTCTTGGTTCTGATTTTGGGTCTCCAAAATGGAACCCTAGGTCGAACCGACGCCTACTGTTCCCTCGACGGGGAACGCATCCTCACCTACTCCTCTCAGGAGAATTTACCTGTTGCCAACCGGCTCCTCCGGTTGGACTTTTGCCCAGCAGTCCTTCGCCAGGTGCCTAGTAGTCCTTCGCCAGGTCTTCGTTACCAAGAAGTCCTTTGCCTGGTGCCTAGCAGTCCTTCGCCAGGTATTCGTTACCAAGCAGTCCTTCGCCTGGTGTCCTTCGCCAGGTCTTCGTTACCAAGCAGTCCTTCGCCTGGTGCCTAGCAATCCTTCACAAGGTCTTCGTTACCAAGCAGTCCTTCGCCTGGTGCCTAGCAATCCTTGGCTAGGTCTTCGACTCCTAGCGGCCCTTCGCTAGGTGCCCAGCAGCCCTTCGCCAGGTCTTAGGATTTCGATGCCTAGCAGTCCTTCGCTAGGTGCCTAGCAGTCCTTCGCTAGGACTTCAATCTGTACACTCAAGTAACATATAAAAATAACATCTTAACTTTTGAATCCTTTGCCATTATCAAAACCCAGGTTCGACTTGGGTGCTGTCTGCACCAATAATCTCCCCCTTTTTGATTTATGGCAACCCGGTTCAAAAAGTTAAGTTAATAATAAACAGGTGAAATACCAGTTTAGTTTCCTCCCCCTGGAAGGAATCTCCCCTTAGGTTTTTCAAAGGTTTGTGGGGTTTGAAAAATTTCTAAGTCTAAAAATGGAATTGATTTTTCAACACATAGACCATTTTTTAATATTTTCCAACAAATTTGGTTGGGCACTTGTAAAATTTATACTTAGAACCTTTACACTTAGAAAAATTTTCAAGTCAATAACTTAGAAAATTTTCTAAACATCTTATGAAGTTTTATTACAAAAATATTTTTGATAAAAAAATTTCAATCTCTTTAGTACTTTAAAAACTTTATACTTAGAGACTTTTCTATTAGAGAAGTTTAAAAATAAGTACTTGGAGAAAAAACATCTTAGGTCAAGTACTTAGACACAGTTTTTGAAAACAGCTCAGGTCAAGTACTTAGAAATAGTTTTTGAAAACAGCTTAGATGATTTTACTTTTTGAAGAAAGGATAAAGTTTAGAAAATTTTTAATTTTGAAAAAATAATAAAATTAAAAAATTTATTTTTCAAACTTTTCCTCCTTTCCAATCTCTCCCCCTTTGCCATATATCAAAAGAAACAAAGCAGTATAGCAAAAAAAATGCATAAGAATGTAGCAAAAGAATAATGTGTTGTACTGAACCAATTCAAGGTATAAATTTGGACCAAATCAATTTGAATTATCTCGCTCGGGTCCTGTCTAACCCAATTAGCTACTTACTAACTATTATAAACAGTAGTTTTCGCTAGGGTTAGTCAAGTTAAGTGTTTTGTTCAAGTTAGATTTTCTAAGCTTGACACTTAACCTGATTACTGTTTAATTTGTATTTAATGCCCCAATTACTGCAGATGCACTGACTTAAAGCATTTTGAATTAAGGCAAAGACCTAAGCTTCTCAACTCATTCTAGGTTATCAGTCAAAAGTACCCTAAGGTGCTTGTGAGATGTTGGCTTCTAGATCTATAGGTGCATGCATTTCTAGGGTTAGGGCCTAGGCTAAGTCCATTTTCGAAGAAAACCCCTAGTTTTGAAGGGGTAATTTAAAAAAAAAACTAAGTCGAAAAAATTATTTTTAAAATTGTAATAAAGATTTTTAAATTAAGTAGAAACTGATTTTAAATCAAGTAAAGCAGTTTAAAAAAAATAGAAGTAGAGTAAGCCTATTCTACCAAGCATAATCCTAACTGCCTTCTTAGTGAGCTAAACTCAGACTCAGGTAGGGATTTGGTGAATATGTCAGCTAAGTTAGATTTAGGGTCTACATGCTTAAGGACTATCTCACCCTGGCTACATGATCTCTTACAAAGTGGTGTTTAACTTCTATGTGTTTAGTTCTGGAATGTTGGATTGGGTTCTTAGTTAGATTAATTGAGCTTATATTGTCAATGTAAACCTGAGTTTGGGTGTAGTTGTAACGACCCTAAAAATTCTCTTAATATTTTCTTAAAAACATTGAGCATGTCTAGATAATTTTCCGAGGGACCTAGAAATATTAATACAAAATTTGGCCTAGAAATCCATATTTTCTCATTTAAATTGAGAAAACTAAGTAGTAATGGGCCTTATATGGGCTTTTTAGTACCATAATTATTGAAGAATTTTAGGTAGAATTTAATATAAATATAAATGGATTTTAATTAGGAATATTAGTATGATTATGGATGAGTTTTAGCATGGTTTCCTATTTAAATTGAGAAGTTAAGTACTAATGGGCCTTATATGGGCTTTCTAGTACCATGATTATGGGTGAATTTTAGGTAAAAATTAATATAAATATAAAAGGGTTTTAATGAGAAATATTAACATAATTATGGGGAAATTTCTAGAGAATTTTCAGAATTTTGGGGAAAATAATAGAAAAATAAAATAAAAATTAGTGCATGGACCAAGGATTTGAACCTTGGACCTCTTGTACAACCTTGCATGCTCTAACCAATTCACCTAGCAAGGGAGTGCTATGAGGAAATGAAATGGAGTTTGGTTAAGGTTTAGGGGAAGAGGAAGAGACACCATGACTCTTCACTTACCCTCAATGTGTTATAAAGAAGGGGGTTTGGGAGTTACCTTCTTCCTTCCATCAATTGCACTTTCTTTCCTCCTCCCTCATCCTAGCCGAAACCTCAAGGAGAGGTTCTCCATTGGAAAAGCTCCACAAGAAGGTCTCATCACCAAGATCTAAAGGTTTTCTAAGGCTACAAGGGCAAGGGGGTTCAAGTGTCCAAGGGATTTACAATTTCCTTCCCTTTTAAGGTCTAAAAATCAAGATTAACCAAGGTAAGACTCCCTCACCTGTGGTATAATAGTTCCTTTTGGATTTTAGCATAATATGAAGTTGTTTGAGATTTTATTTTGGGAAAAAAAGAAAAGAAGGCATGAACCCCAACCTAGGTTTCGGCCACTAGGATTTTTGGGTCCATGATGATGCTAAAAATCTTTGTCATGTTTTCAAATGTGCTCTCATGATGTTTAGAGATTAAATATAATTTTTGAGAATTTTTGGGGTACCCTAGGATCCCCTAGGGTTTCGGCCAATCCCATGAACCCATGGGTAGGGTTGAATCTAAACCCTCAAGCATGTGTTTTGTGTATTATCATGATATAAGGGAGATTGAGGGTGACTTATGTGAACTTTTACAAGGCTTTGTGACCCCACAAGTTTCGGCCAAGTTGGATAGTAGGGCAAAAGTCAGGGCTTTCCTCAAGTAAGGGCCCTAATGGCCCCTATGGTATGGTATGGTTGGTGTTTAATGGTTGATTGGGGATCTTAATGGAATTTTTCCATGCACCCATGCCCTTATAGGTTTCGGTCAGCCCTAGGAAGGAGGGCTAAAGGTTAGGGTTAACCCTAATCATGAGCCCTAATGGCTTCCTATGGTCTTATGGACAAGGTATGGTTGTTCCTTTACCTTATGCTATCTTACATGTTTATGGAATTGATGGAACTCCACCTTATAGGATTCGGCCAAGCCATGTATCTAGGCTTTGGGGTGGAGTTAGGGTTCGAAGAATCAGGGTTTATGCTTATTATGAAGTATATATATAGGTTCAAGCATGTGGTAGAAATTAAGTTACCTATAACCCTAACCTCAAGCACCATGTTTTATGTTTGTATGTTTATGATTGGATGTCATGCTTAATAGGGTTATTTATGAATGTCTTATATTCTATGCCATGCGCTTGGATAGTAGGTAGCATGTTTATGGAAGTCCTACCTATGTATGCTTATGTTATGTTGAGAACCATGCTATGTTATATGCTCATGTTATGTTAAGAACCATGCTATGTTATTGTGTATGTTCATGATAAGAATGATGTCATGATAAGTATGTTAGGTTTATGTTCATGATAAGAATGATGCCATGATAAGTATGTTAGGTTTATGTTCATGATAAGAATGATGCTATGATAAGTATGTTATGTATATGTTCATGATAAGAACGATGTCATGATAAGTATGTTATGTTTATGTTCATGATAAGAATGATGCATGCCATGTTGAATGAATAAAGATGCATGCCATGTTTATGAAAGAAGATGCATACCATGTTTATGAATGAAGATAATGCTCATGCCTTCCAGGCATTATGATGCTATGCAATAAGTATGAACAATGAAAGGACAAGCATGTGTTAAGTCATGCTTTATGTAACATGGTTATGCTATGAATGTCTTCTGAATGATGAAACATGTAAAGTATTTTACTTTATGAATGGGCTTGTACCGGACCGAAGTATGGGTCCAAGGGATGGGCACCTTAAGAACGCCCCGGTTATGGACTATCGACTATGTTGTCCACGGTTCTGGCACTACCGGAGCTGTGCAACAGGGATGGGCTCCTTAAGAACGCCTTGGTTCGGGGACTACCGACTATGCTGTCCTTACCCTAGTAGGTCGGGGCTCGCTACCTCGGATTTGCTAGGGATGCACGCTTATGATGTATGTATGTGGTACAAGCCGGGGACCCCAATGATATGATGATTATGTTTAAACATTTAAAAGTATGTTTTTAAAAAGTTAAGCATCCTTATGTATATGCATTCCACTCATGCATTCATTCATGTTATGCATTATGCTATGCTAATAAGATTTTATGCTTACGCTTCATGTTAAGAAATATGCATGAGAGTAAATGATCTATGTCATGATTATGTTAAGAAGATGCTCATATGCTATGTAGGAAGTATGCCTATGTTTATGCCATACAGATTGGTTTACACCTTATAGACATGTTTATACCATGTATTATACCATGTTAAGAATGTTTATTATGTTATGTTTATACCATGTATTATACCATGTTAAGAATGTTTATTATGTTATGTTTATACCATGTATTATGCCATGCTAGGAATGTCTATTATGTTTATGTTTATGTCATGTAGCATGCCATGCTTAGAATGTTTACTATGTTTACATTTATGCCATGACTCATGCCATGGTAGGAATGTTCACTTATGTTTATGTTCATGCCATGTCAAGTATATGATAAGTGATTCAAGTTGTTATGTTCTGAGTAGAGCACCAAGTATGTTAATGTTTCATGTGCTCATTATGAGATGATGAATGGTTTTTGTGAGTAGGAAAGAGTCTTACTAAGCCTATGTGCTTATAGTCTTATTTTCTTATACCGCAGATCATTCAAGGGGACAATGAGGAAGCAGCAGGAGGGCAAGAACGCATGTGTGTGGTAGTGACTTGGCCCAGGAAACCATATGTTTACCGTTTATGCTAGAACTTTACTTTGGTTACTTATATGCTTGAATGCTTGAATAATGACTTATGGAACTCTATGAGGTGATGTTAAGTATGACATGATATGATGCTTAAGTATGAAGTCAATATGCCAAGTTTCCATGTCATTATGTTAAGAATGGTAGTAGGGCATGTATGTGTAAGAATAAAGTTATTCCGCTGTCTTATGATGTCTACTTGCCCTACTCATGTTAACGTAACGCCGCTTAATGGAAAAAAAAAAGCGGGCGTTACAGTAGTTAAGCTGGAAGTCCTTAAGGGTGTGCATCATCCATAAGAGTTGTGCTACACACTCTCCTAAGGCAACATACTCAGCTTCAGTTGTGGATAGAGCTACACAATGTTGTTTTCTGCTACACCAACTTACTAGACTATTCCCTAACAGTTGGCAGCTTCCACTTGTACTCTTTCTATCTAATTTACAACCAGCGTAGTCAGAATCCGAGTATCCTGACAAGTCAAAGGTTGAGGTCCTAGGATACCAAATCCCTACATTTAGGGCGCCCTTAACATATCTTAGTATTCTTTTTAGGGCTGCTAAGTGCGTTTCCTTAGCACAGGTTTGGTATCTAGCACACATTCCTACAGCAAAAAGGATATCAGGTCTGCTGGTTGTAAGGTACAGTAGACTTCCAATCATACTTCTATAGAGTCTATGATCTACTAGTTTACCATCAGGGTCACTATCTATTTTTACATTTGTGGCCATGGGGGTACTTATGCTTTTAGAGTTATCCATTTTAAATTTCTTTATTAATTCCTTAGCATATTTGGATTGATGGACATAGTTTCCATCCCTAGTTTGTTTAATTTGTAATCCTAGAAAGAAGTTGAGCTCACTAACTAAGCTCATTTCAAATTTATTTTCCATTATTTTAACGAATTCTTTTAAGAAATTTGAGTTGTTGGACCCAAAGATTATGTCATCGACGTAGATTTGGGTAATAAAGATTTCTTTTCCTAAGGTCTTAATAAATAGGGTTGAGTCAATTTGTCCTTGTTTAAATTCTTTAGAAATTAGGTAGGTTGATAAGCGTTCATACCAGGCCCTAGGTGCTTGTTTTAGTCCATAAAGTGCTTTAGTGAGTTTGTAAACATGGTCAGGTCTTTCTAAGTCCTCAAAGCCAGGGGGTTGTCCTACATAAACTTCTTCCTTAATAAATCCATTTAGAAAAGCTGACTTTACATCCATTTGGTAGAGTTTAAATCCTTTATGGGATGCAAACGCTAACAACATCCTAATGAACTCAAGTCTAACTACTGGGGCATAGGTTTTGTCATAATCTAATCCCTCTACTTGGCTGAACCCTTTGGCTACTAAGCGGGCTTTATTTCTCACTATTTCTCCTTGATCATTTAGCTTATTCCTAAACACCCACTTAGTATCAATAATGGATTTTCCCTCAGGTTTAGGTACTAGTTCCCAGACTTGGTTCCTCTCAAACTGGGCTAACTCTTCCTGCATGGCTATGATCCAATCAGGATCAGGTAAGGCTTCCTCTATAGTCTTAGGTTCAATTTTTGAAATCATTGCAATCTAACTAAGGTTCCTATAGGTGGACCTAGTTCTGACTCCTAAGGCTGGATCACCCACAATTTGATCGGTTGGGTGATTGAGTCTGGGTTTCTTAGTTTTTCTGGAACTTGGTTCAACCTCAGCTCTGGCTGGTCGGTTTGGTTCAGTGATTGGTTCAACTACTTGGGTTGGTTCAATTGCTGGTTCAATTGTCTCAATGGTTGGTTCAATAGTTAGTTCAATTAGGGGTTCAATTTGTAGCGACCCGCCTTCTTACTGTCTTTAGACGGATCGTTACTTTTCTCTACTTCTCTACTTTTGATACATGACTACAAATGCGGAAAATCTTTTTTTTTTTAAACTTTTAAATTCATCTAACAATTATATTCTATCTTAAGCAATCATGCATAATAACATATCACACTTCCTTTCTCAAAAGCTCGCGAATGGTACACTTTGAAACCTGCTTCACCCAACTGATCTGTCGGGTACCAGTCGACTGGTGACGTGGCAGTCGACTGGTACGCCTGTGAGCTGAAAGTTCAGCTTTCGGCAGTTGCTTCACAGCTCCATCAAACCCATAATTTCGAGCCATATGGAATCATGACACCATTTCTATACTCTATACCAATTTTCTAAACAGTTTAGTCAATCAAAATGAATCCATAAACTTAAAATTTGGACTTTTACGAGATTTAGCAAGTTATGAAAAACTATCAAAAACTTTAGTCTAGAGTTTGTACCAAACTTTGCTTCTAACCATTTAAACTCATCATGCAAGATTCTATAACATTGCTAAAGCATTATGGAATACGAATGCAACTTTTCTAGACATATTTAAGCAATAAAACTTGATTCAAAGGGAAATTGATACTATCTTGGCACAAACACCTTTTTCTCTAACAAAGTATCAATATCTCTAACTACTTACACTTCTACTCATCCAATGCAATCATAAGGATATGTATGCTAAATGAAATGACATGGAATCTTTACTCTATGAAATTGAGCATGTAAAACTATCCAAAACTCAAATACTCTATAATCTCCATAAAGCAAGAACTTGAAATTCAAATGAACTATAACATTATGAATTAATAACTAAATTGTCTTGCGCCAAAGATCTCTCCATAATCAGCCACCACACACACTCTACTCAGCACCGCCTCGTCGCCTTCCTTCAGAATTGCTTGCCTTTACCTTTATCTGCAATAAGAGGAAATGCATCTATAAGCGAAAAGCTTAGTAAGTACTATCTAGCTCACAAAAACTCGAAATGTGTAAACATGCTTCTAGATCAAACTGAACATCATATGAGATACTAATATGCTTGAAAGAAAACTAAGAACATGTATAGCTCAAAACATGCATACTCAAGCAATAGATAATCTCAATTTACTTTTCTTGGCTCAACTTGAAACTTTAGCTATTCTTTAACTTTTGAAAACTTTCTTAAACTTTAGAAAACTTTGCTAAAGCATATACTTGAAAATAATAATCACTTGGATCCACTGAAGACGTAAGTACCATCTGATGTGCGCGTTCCCTAAAAGGTTGGGGTAGCGAGCCACCAATCCTAATAGAGCAGACCTTGGTCTACCAGGGCCAAGACCTTGGAATTGGACACCTGGATTTCTTTAACGACGCCCTTGGACTCCGGGTACTGGCCTTAGAAAATAAAATAGCTTTTCTTACTTTTCTTTCTTATCTGTAAATGCCTTGGCATTTTCTGGAGCACCTTGCGTGCTAAAATCCCTAAGTCTTGACTTTTGGGGATTTCTTAAGGCCTTGGCCTTTTCTTTTCTTATCTTTATCTTCTCTTTTCTTTTCTCATAGCTTTCTTAGACCCTAAACTCATATAGGGTACATGAATAAACTTATACATAAGCATACAACAATTAATGAACTAAGATAACATGCAAAAACTTAAACAAAAAGGAAATAGCTCTTTTTAAAACTTTTAAAGGAAATTCTCGCGGCAAAACCGCCTCTTACTGCAGGTGAGCAGTACTTACATTGATATCTTGGACTTACAACCAAGATTAATGTCTAGAGCTCGGGAGAAACTTGAGATCTCAGAGAATTCTTCACGTCTACGCGTTCCTCTCGTCGCGGGGATCCCGAATATAGGATTATCTCTTGGAGAAGAGTCTTGGCCGGCCCTCCTTGGCCTTGATGGTGGTCGGCGTCGCCCAAGAGGAGAGGTGGTCGGCGTGAGGGTTTGGAGAGGAGAGAAATAAAATTTCTCTCTTTAACTATCTATTTATACTTAAGGCAGATTAAACTAACAATTCCTTAAATAACCTTCTCTCCGTCCCTTGTTGTGCTTGATACCCCCAGCCCAGCCGGTTGTGCGCTTGTGTCGTCTCGCGGTGGTCGAGGGTTCGATCCACCCGCTGCACTTAACCGGTTTTTATTATTTTCCCATTTTCTTTTCTTTTTCCTTTTTCCAAAAATACCAAACGGACTCGGAAAATTCCATAAAAATACTCTAAAAATTCCTAAAAATATCTAGAATATTTCTAAACCATTTCTAAATAATTCTAAGGACTTTAAGAACTAAAAATAGAAATTTTGGGGCGTTACACAATTAAGGGTTCAACAGTTTGTTCATTATCTTCTTGATCAGTATTTGATGAATTTAGATCTGGATTATTAGATTTTAAGTTAATTTCTTCATCAAAATTAGATTTGTTGTTTCTTCAATTTTCTTGGTTTGTTTATTGTAAACCCTATAGGCTCTACTTGTTGTTGAATATCCTAAGAAGATGCCTAGGGTTGACTTAGACTGAAATTTATCTAGATAGTCCTTGGTGTTTAGGATATGGACTTTGCACCCAAAGACCCTTAGGTAATGTAGGTTTGGGAGTCTATGGTAGTATAATTCATAGGGTGTTTTATTGTGTCGTTTGTTAATTAGGACCCTATTTTGGATGTAGCAAGCCGTACTAATAGCTTCTGCCCAATATTGGTTAGCTATATTCAATTCATTGAGCATAGCCCTAGCGGCTTCCTGTATGGTTCTATTTTTCCTTTCAACTATCCCATTTTGCTGGGGGGTTCTAGGACACAAAAATTCGTGTATGTACCCATTTACCTTACAAAATTCCTCGAATCGTTGATTTTCAAACTCTCCCCCGTGGTCACTCCTAAGTCTTTTGATTTTGGTAACGTTTTGATTTTCAATTAACTTACAAAAATCACTAAATAGGTTTAGGGTTTCATCTTTGGTCTTTAGAAACCTAACCCAGGTAAACCTAGAGTAATCATCAACAATTACTAAATAGTACCGGTTTCCGCTTAGTGACTTGGCTCCATGTGAATCAAATAGGTCAAGGTGGAGGAGCTCAAGTGTGGTTTGAGTTAGATCAGGTTGAATTAGTTTGTGATTATACCTGGTTTGTTTTCCTTGATTGCATGATTCACATATTAAATTTTCATGGTTTTTAATTTTAGGTATACCTTTAATTAGGTCAAGTTGGGTGATTTTTGAAATTAATCTTAGATTAGTGTGACCTAATCTCCTATGCCAGAGGTTTGATTCTTCTAACTGAGTTAACATGCATTTAGGCACTAGGGGTAGGTTGATAGTGTAATCATTATTTTTCCTAGAGCCCTTAAGCATGATTTTTGAGTCTTGTAAGTTTCTAATCAAACAGTTAGAGTTGGTAAAGGTAACTTCATAACCAGTATCACACAATTGACTTATGCTAAGCAAGTTAAATTTAAAATTTTCAACCAAAAGAACCATTTTAATAACAAATTCAGATTTAAGTTCAATGATACCTGACCCAATCACCTTGAGTGTAGCATTGTTGCCAAATGCTACTGATCCTAGGTTCTTGAACTTGAGTTTAGTGAATTCAATTTATCCCCAGTCATGTGTCTAGAGCACCCGCTATCCAACATCCATTGGTCCAAATCTTTATGTTCCTACACATAAAGAGTTTTGTTGATTTGAATCCAATTAGAATTAAGGATAGCCTAAATTGATTTTCACAGCCTAGTCTGTCTCACCCAATCTAGGGTTATCAATCACGTTAGCCTTATCGGTTTTTGTGAGACAGGTTTTGAATAGACAGAATTATTTTGACAAATCATGATTTATTTTGAAAAAGTTAAAACAATTGTTTTGAATTTATTTTGTAAAAGAGTGTTTGAATCTACAATTAACTGAAAATTTGTGTTAGATTCGAATTTGACAAAGAATAATTTGAATTTGAATTTCAAAAATTGGCTTCCAGGTCTTGGCGAGACACTAGGTCTTCTTTGGCCGTAGCCTTATTGGATCATCAACCCTTTCCTTGACAAAGCCTTTTAATGAAATTTCATTTTCAAAATTATTTTTTAAAAAATTTTGGTCTAACTAATTTGGGTCTTGGATCGGTAGCTTTGGCTAGTTTCACCAGTCTAAAGAGACCAAGTAGTGTATACTTGGCCTTATTAGAAGAGGCTTCCCTAACGTACTATCATCTCACCGCTACCCAATACTAGGTTGTTCAAATTTCAATTAATTGGTTCTGTCCTTAATCTAACTAGTCCTAAGTCTAAGCATGGTAAATTACAGAAATTAAATAGACAAGCAATCGTGCAATTTAAAATAAGAATAGAAATTTATCTAACTATGAAAACTGTTTTTAATTTGGCTCCCCCTGGACTAAAGCCACGATAATGGTTTGGCAAGATGTGAATCTTGTCCTTGGGGATCCAATACTGATTTGATCCAGTTTGTTTGTTCAGGCACAGTTTGGGTACCCATGCCTGAATTTTAGGTCTAGACAGATTCAGTACAGCATAGTATGATCTTTGTCTAGACTTGGTTCGATAGCCTAACCTGGATCGATTTAGAACCGACTTCTGTTTTCCAAGGATCATATCAAGACCCTTGGAACCAGAAGTGAATCGTTCTAAGGCTGTTCTAAGGTCCTTGACTTGAGTTTTCAAGGAGGAATTCTCTTTTCAAGTTTTTCAACTTGAGTAGAGGTTCCTTCTTGAACCTTCTCAGTTAAGGATCGAGAGTCAGCTCCCTCTTTCAGGAGTTTTACTTCCTGTCGGAGAGATTCGACTCGGATTTTGACTTTCGCCAAGTCTCGAGAAAGATAGGTAATTAATTCAGTTAATTGATTTCTAGAAAACCCACTTACAGTGATTTCGCCATCCTCTAGAAACGTGAGCTTTCCGTCTTCCGGCTCCGATTCTGATTCGGTTTCGATTACTTTTGAGGCCGTCAGAGCGAGCAGGTTTGATTGTGGGGCTTCTTCTTCTTCTTCGGACGAGGATTCGTCCCACGTTGCCTGAAGGGCCTTCTTCTTTCTTGTCTTCTTTGTTTCCTTCAGATTGGGGCATTCCGTCTTGTAGTGACCCTTTTTTTTGCATTCGTAACAGGTCACATTTGGTTTGTTCTTCTTATTTGAAGGTTCAGCTGGTTCTTCCTTTCTTCGGCTGGCTTTCCTTCTGTTGGTCTGGTTTTTTAGTACTTTGTAGTAGTCCCGAGCTAGCCGAACCAGCTTAGGTTGATTTCCTTCGCTTTCTTCTGAGTCTGAGTCTGAATCAGACTCGGGTGCAGGTTGAGGTTTCTTCTTGGTCATCTTTCTAGTTTTACCTGCAACAAAAGCAATGCCTTTCTCGGCCAGATTGCAGTTAGTCTGTTCATGTAATTCGAGTTCCGAAAATAATTCATCTAGTTTAATTTTAGACAAATCCCTTGAAACTTTGTACGCATCTACCATAGATGCCCACAAAGTATTTCTAGGGAAGGCAATAAGAGCATACCTGATCAGGTCACGGTTCTCTACCTTGTGACCGATGGTGTGTAGACTGTTCATCAGCTCCTGAATTCTGGCGTGGAGCTGAGCTGCAGATTCACTGTCGTTCATCTTGATTGTGTACAGCTTGTTCAGCAGAAGGTCCCTTTTGCTGATTCGGGTGTCGGAGGTTCCTTCGTGTAATTCAATTAGCTTACCCCAGAGTTCCTTTGCACTGTTGAATGAACCCACCCGGTTCAGCTCCTCTTTGGTTAGGCCGCATTGGAGTGTTTGGGTTGCTTTAGCATCAGCCTCGATTTTCTTTTTGAGTGAAGCGTCCCATTCAGTGTAAGATTGTGGCACTCCTTCAACATTTCTGGGGATTTCCAGACCGGATTGGATAATTATCCACATGTCCACCTGAGTATTCAGGTGGACTTCCATCCTACTCTTCCAGTAGGAGAAATCCTCCCCACTGAAGAGTGGTGGTCTGGCGGTACTGAAGCCCTCTTGCATGGCCATTTAGGATTTCTGAAAAGAAAGAGAGAGAACAAAAAAACATCCCAAGACTTGGTCTTGGATTAGCAGGGCGGGAAGAGAAAAGAAAATTTTATCAAGTGGTGTTGCACCAACCTCGATTAACGAAACAAATTCGATTAAAAAAATTCGAAGAAAAAATCTGAAAAAAATATCAAATTGGTGGTTGCACCAAATTTGAGCTTCCCCACTCTGATACCACTTGTTGGATCGAGAGAATACGATAGAGGGGGGTGAATATCGTAAAATCGTTTTGGATTAGATTGAGAGAAATTATGCATCGGAAATTAAAAGAAACAAATGCGAACACAAGGTTTTTTACTTGGTTCGGAGTCGCGGTCGGCTCCTACTCCAAGGCCCACGGTCCTTGACCATTTACTGCAGGGAATTCTATAATCGCGCAAGTTATTACAAAAATTTGTACAGTAATAGTGCAGTAAAAAGTACAATTATGCTCTTTGTTACCGACGCCCGGTGTAGATCGTTCTTCGATGCGGAGGGTCGTCGTCGGCGCTTGAATCTCGAGATCGGAGGTTTTCGAAGCAGAGCGCTTGAGTCGAAGAGCGTAGAGGCGTTGGAAGAAATGATGTCGAAGCCTTGGGGGTAGAACCCCTTTTATAGCACTCCTGGGGGCGCCCGGGACGCTCGGGGTGCCTGACACGTGCCTTCGGATCCGAGAACCCTCATCCGAAGCTCGGTCAAGGCTTATCCCTCCAGAATCTGGCTCGGAGCTGACGGGCGTGCCCGGGACACAGGGGGCGCCCGGGTTGACTTGGTCTGCTGGCTTCTTGGCTTACTTGAATTCTATCACTTCGTTGGCTTGGGCCCAGGGTGCCCGAGGCATCCGGGGCGCCCGGGACCATCAGGGCGCCCGGGAGCTTGAGGGCGCCTGCCCCAATGAGCTTCCAAAGCAATTCTTGCTCAACTTCTCGTTTGGCCTTGGGCGCCCAGGACCTCCCGGGCGCCTAACCCAGCTGCTGCCCTTCTCCTTTGGGGCGTTCTGAGCTGCAGAAACTTATTCCTTCGGTTCTGCATCCAGGGTTAGTACCAAACATAATTAAGCAAGAATGTTAGTGATTTTTACAGTCGTAGCTGTCTTGGTTCTGACTTTGGGTCTCCAAAATGGAACCCTAGGTCGAACCGACGCCTACTGTTCCCTCGACGGGGAACGCATCCTCACCTGCTCCTCTCAGGAGAATTTACCTGTTGCCAACCGGCTCCTCCGGTTGGACTTTTGCCCAGCAGTCCTTCGCCAGGTGCCTAGCAGTCCTTCACCAGGTCTTCGTTACCAAGCAGTCCTTTGCCTGGTGCCTAGCAGTCCTTCGCCAGGTCTTCGTTACCAAGCAGTCCTTCGCCTGGTGCCTAGCAATCCTTCGCCAGGTCTTCGTTACCAAGCAGTCCTTCGCCTAGTGCCTAGCAATCCTTCGCTAGGTCTTCGACTCCTAGCGGCCCTTCGCTAGGTGCCCAGCAGCCCTTCGTCAGGTCTTAGGGTTTCGATGCCTAGCGGTCCTTCGCTAGGTGCCTAGCAGTCCTTCGCTAGGACTTCAATCTGTACACTAAAGTAACATGTTAGATAAAAATAACATCTTAACTTTTGAACCCTTTGCCATTATCAAAACCCAGGTTCGACTTGGGTGCTGTCTGCACCAACAGAAAGCTCTTTGCTCGAATCGAGCTGTAAGGGAACAAATCGCCGTTTCTAGTGGCTTCACCTGCGGCTATGTCACGCGAAGGAGAAGAAAGGCGTCGGGGGATTCAGCCTTGGCTGCGGGTGACTGCAAAGAGGAGGAAACAGAAGTCCTTATATGCTGGGGCCTTTTTGCAGAAATGTCCTCTAACTTTCAGAAATCTAAACCCTACCCTTAGGGTAAGGGTTTTATCCATTTGACCCTCCAATTTAGTTATAATCCATCTCAATAAATTTCTATGGCTAAATTATTTACCCTCTTATAATTTAAGAGTTTAACCGAAACCCTTTATTCTAAGCTGGTAATCTTAACTCTTTCAATATAATTTCTGAAAAATTTATTCTATCGATTTTTAATTGGTCGTATTTAACATTCTCCCCCTCTAATAAAAATTTGATCCCCAAATTTCATCATTCTTCATACAACACACACTAGCAACTAAATATGTTTGTACTCATCATGAGTAATCAAGTCCAATTTCAAAGCTCCTATGTCGGCTGATCAATGGAAGAACAAATAAACCTAAATAAGGTTTGAGTTCTGAAAATTTTAAAAACTTCCAATAGCTCGCATAGATTTCAGAACCTCTGAAATTATAGTATCTCTTGATCCCTGAATATTTATAGATTCTACTCAAGCTTCAGTTATGATAACTATCCTCTAAGATCATCACACACTGTGTCTACTAGTATTTTAAACATTACTAGACTCTTGAATTTTAATGTATCAATCCAAAATCTGAACCATTTGTCTACTGTTTGCTTCCTTATGCTCAATAACTCATGAACAATTGCTCTCAAACTTCCCTCCAAGTTGGCACACAAGTTACTTAAAATCAATTGTCTTACATAAGGATTTCCATAGGTTCCTGGCTATTCAGAAATTAATTTCAGAGTCAAACTAAAAGACTTCTGCCTTGCCTTGGTTCCATAAATTAGTTCCATACTTACATTGAGGAGTTTCTGCAATTTAAAGCTTCAGAACACAGATTCAAACAATTTTTTTTAGAATTGATTCAAAAATTTCAGAGATGGAATCCTAAGGTGGCTTAAGTTTAAATTGTACAAAATTAAACTGGAATAAGGGCATCATTGGTACTGGAATGAAGGAGACCGAATTCAAGTCGTTACTAATTGGAAACATCATTAAGGTTTGGCACAGCCTTGTTAAGGTTGATACATCAATCACTTAGTCCAGTCCTGAAGGTTTCTGATTCTTTTGTTGTAAATGGTTCTTATACCAGAATCCATCCTCTTTTGTAAACTGATATATAGACTCAAAGATTACTTTAGGGCTAGAACTGATTTTTGACTTACTGAATTCAGAAATTCCAATCTCATTTCTGTTGGTGACACTTGAGGGATGACAAACTATAGTTTCAAGATTAAGAGTTAAAGGCAAGTCTAGTTTAATTCATCCAGGATCCAGCTCAAAAAGAGGGTATCATGTGGCACTGAATTGCCTAACATTAAAAATTCAGATTGCATGAACCCTTGGCTCCAACTTCTCATTTCCTAGCACTAAATGTTAATAACAACCATTGAGGGTCACATTACTAAGTACTGAAGCAACTTGAAATTCGGATAAACATCTCATTCCTGCATTTTCAGCAGTTGCAGTTTTTTTTCCTAAATGCACCTCTTTTCCGCTCTTTGATCCTCCAAAATCTACATATCCAACAAGATTAGGTCTCACAATATCCACCAATAAAATCCTCAAAGCACAACACATCATAGAGATTCGTCCATCTCATCCACCTCTCAACACCAACGAGAAAGTCCACAGTGATATCAACCTTATCATCTCGTGAACTAATAGGTCCACGATGGGGGTATAATAACCGAAAACCAATGGACATCTTTGACCTCTTGATTAATGTCCAATATCTCACCGGAAGATAAGGATACAGCAAACTCCACATCCTCCGTGCCCTAGCGGGTCGTACATCCCACTGTATCATCAAGATTATCCAACCATATACACCCAATCTATGAATCAAAATCCCTCATAGAATAGCATAGCAACTAGCGAGTCATACCGTCCATTGCCTCGTAATCCAATACAGTCCAATTCCTCCACTCCATGGTCAAAACTCTCTAAGGTCCTACTCCATAACAAGGAGATAGGGACGTGCTCTCTCTCAGGAGTATCTCAATATACTCATAAAGCAATTCCTTTATTTCCCCACAGGTAGTCCTCGATAACATCTAACTAGAGGTGACCTAGTCTTGTAAGTGATTTGCCTCCGCACAAATCATAAGTCCGTAGGTACCTTCTTGGTTATTCAGACCAAGTACAAGCAGTAACCCATAAGTGTCCAGCAACTAGCTACACACTTTTACGTATTAGCTCAAATCACCCATCAACATGTACTTTCCAGGTCAACAACAAAGTACAAGTGATCCTTGGTCAAAGCCCCTAAAGAACAGAATGTATCAATCCTTTACTAAGCGTAATAATATGTAGAAATGCTATCCTATTGCATCAATGCAGATCATGTACTCAAAATATGACATTTAGATTATCTATCCAGATATACATAACATAAAGAAAAACTTGCAGCTCCATGAGCTAAAGTGCATTGATCCATTACTGATCGAGCCCATTACGGTAGGCATCCCTAGTCCTCACTCAGCTGATAGTAGCTAGTACAAGTACTATGAATAGTAAGGTCTAGGAAAATTAAAAATCCTAATCCTCCAATATCTTGTTGACAAGTTTGACCCTTGTCTTCCAACCCGTATGTCGGTATCACACAAGAATCAACATTCTCCCCATTTAGACAAGTCTGCAACAAGCCAACTACTCGCCTTCATAGTCAATCCTGACCATGATTACTATAAACTGATTGACTTTAAGTTATCAGACTTAACCAAGTTAGAAAGGTACTTACTAGACGGGTACAGGAATAATAACATGATCCAATATCATGAGAGAATTCCTAACTATACCTTAATACATGAATAGTAACATGATCCAATGACATGAGAGAATTTCTAACCATACCTAAATACAGGAATAGTAACATAATCCCATGACATGAGAGAATTTCTAACCATACCTAAATACAGGAATAATAACATGATCCAATAATATGAGAGAATTTTAACCATACCTAAATATACAGGAATGGTAACATGATCCGATAACATGAGAGAATTCCTAACCATACCTAAATTTAGGAATAGTAATATGATCCAATAACATGCGAGAATTCCTAATCCTACCTAACTAGGATCAGGGATATAAGAGATCAGAAGAAATACATATCGCCTGAAAAAGTCCCATCGCGCCAAGTCCCAAACACCCACGTCCAAAAATATGACTCCATTAAATCCGTAAATCTCCGAAAAGCCTCGTAAAGCCTCGCATCTGATTCCAATATAAATTGGTATCAGATGAACTTTGGAAAGTCCGGGAAACACGAAAATTGGTAGGCATCGTATACCTACGCTCTGATACCAAAATAAATTGTCACGCTCCGAGACCTAGGAGCCGCTGATCCAATAAGAAATCGGACTGCATCTCCCCTGTTCGGCGGACAATTTACACATACATACAACATATATAACACCACCACGCAGTTTAAATGGGCCTCAGGCCTCAAATCCAAACATAATAACAATATATATGACAATATAAACATAAATCCAAAGCACGAACTTACCTGAGCTACTAGGGGAGTAGGAACGCAGCAAAACCACACACAGTCCAACATAGGACTCAAATGTACAATCTCATAAAGCAAATCACATACTACAAGTCCACGATAATCCAATGCAACAAAATGAAACATAATATGATCCAAAAATAGAAAGTAGCACATAAAATCAAATAGGATGTCGTCACAAGCATGGGACTGGCAACTAGGACCCTCCTGGCAGATATCAACCTGAAATTAGAAATTATGGCAACGGTGTGAGTCTAAATAAACTCAGCGGATATCAAAACAGATATGCATTGCAAGTTATACTAACAATAAAAGTCTACACTGGTACAGTCTCATATGAATAACAGATAAGGGAATACATTGAAGGTACAAACCAGAACCCATCTATCCTACAGAGGGGAGAAATAAATCCCTATGGAACAAGTATAACACATAATCCAAGATAAACAGGTCTCCAGTATATGCATGTCAATCAAGTGCGGAAATCAAATGCAGCAAGCAATGCACGATGCAAAATATGCACATGGTGTAATGATATGTGTCACCCCTGAACGCCCGAGTGGGTAGAGCTATGACAACTGTACGCACCCAACTATCACTGCTCCTGAGTGACCGAGTGGACAGGATGCTGGCGGAGGACACCCTCCTACCCCAAGCAATGGGGGAGTCTCGCTCTCATCTTCACGTGTCTCAGGACGAGAAGGGATCCCTGGCAACTACCACACCCGGAACCACCCTCCAAATTGTGGTCGAATGGAGCAATACAGGGCAAATGCACACACTCTATGGTAGTCACTACCCCTAAGTAGGTGTGTGTGCATATCCTCATATAACTGACGATGGGCTCAGACTACATAGGAGCTGATGATCGTCAGCATGCAATAATGCAAGGATGGTGCATGACACGAACACATACAACATCCACCAAGTCCTCATCTATCACCTCAGTGTACTATGTATAGGCCTGAATCCTATAACATGGAATACAAGTAACCTACTAGGTATACTGGCAAGGTAACTAGTGATCCATCAATGTCAAATGCAAGAGCATATATCACTACATATATGCATATATATACAACTGACAACCCTCGAGACTGTATGGAACTAAAGGCAGATCAACTCAGTGTTGGTGCAGGCAGCACCTATGTCAAACCTAGATTTTGATAATGGAAAAGGGTTCAAGGGTTAAGATGTTATTGTGTTCTAATTTTGTTCCCTGAGTGTGCAGGAAGAAGTCCTAGGTACACTAGGCATGAAGTCCTGGAAAAGGGCTGGGCAAAGAAGTCCTGGTCAAGGACTGGGCAAGAAGACCTGACCGGAAGCCGGGCAATGAAGTCCTGGTCGAGGACTGGGCACGAAGTCCTGGCAAGGGGCTGGGCACCGAAGACCTGACCGGAAGTTGGGCACGAAGACCTGGTCAGGTGTATCGGGCAAAAGTCCAATCGGAGGAGTCGGTTGGCAAAAGTAAACTCTCCTAAGAGCAGTAGGTGAGGACGCGTTCTCTGTCGAGGGAACAGTAGGCGTCGATTCGACCTAGGGTTCCATTTGGGAGACCCGAAGTCAGAACCAAGACAGCTACGACTATAATTATTACTTACTATGTTTTTGGGACAAACCTTAGTTGCAGGATCGAAGGACTGATCATCTACAAGTTAAGGTTCTTCATTGGGCCTAGGCGCCCGAATGGAGTCAGGCGCCGTAATGATACGGGCGCCCAAGGGTGAAGGCAAAAATCAAAAACCAGCTGCGAAGGCACTGAACCAAGGCGGATCAGGCGCCCGTGAGCTCACGGGCGCCCCCATCAGCTCAGGCGCCCAAGTGGTGACGATAAGCACTGACCGAGCCCGCGAAAAAGGATTCGCAGATCGAAGGGCATGTGTCAGGCGCCCCCAACCCATCAAGCGCCCGATAGAGTACTATAAAAGGGGCTTGACCCCAAGGCTTCAATAACACAACTTTCTAACGATCCAAAGCTTTTCGTTCAAGCGCTCCGCTCTGGCAAACTCCGATTTCGAGATTCTAGCGTTGACGACGACCCTTTGCTCCAAAGTACGATCCACATCGGGCATCGGTAACGAAAAGTGTAGCTCTTTTCATTTACTGCAATATTCTTGTACTGAAATTTGTAAACCTTTTGCGCAATTATAGAATTGCTCAAAGTAAACGGTCAAAGACCGTGGGCCTTGGAGTAGGAGCCGACCGTGACTCCAAACCAAGTAATATACTTGTATTTCTGTGTGATTGTTTTGTTTCCGCTTCATTTTCTCTTTCCTTAATCTGAAAAAGTTTTAACGATATTCAACCCCCGCCCCCTCTATCGTTTTTCTGGATCCAACAAGTGGTATCAGAGCAGGTGGCTCAAATTTGGCGCAACCACCAATTTGGGAGTTTTTCGGATTTTACGAAATTTTCAATTTCATCTTCTTTTGAATTTTTCTCGTTAATCGAGGTTGGTGCAACCCCAATCGATCATTTTTTTATTATCTTATTCCCGCACTACTAATCCAAGACCAAGTCTTGGGACAAGATTTTATGTTGTTTTTTGTCATTTCAGAATTCTTAATGGTCATACAAGAGGGTTTCAGCACAGCCAGACCACCACTCTTCAGTGGAGAAGACTTCTCCTACTAGAAGAGTTGGATGGAGGTCCACCTGAAAACTCAGGTGGACATGTGGATCATAATCCAATCTGGTTTGGAAATCCCGAAGAATGCTAAAGGAGTGGCACAGCCTTACACAGAATGGGATGCCTCACTGAAAAAGAAGATCGAGGCTGATATAAAGGCGACCCAGACACTTCAATGCGGACTAACTAAAGAAGAGCTGAACTGAGTGGGACCCTTCAACAGTGCGAAGGAACTCTGGAGTAAGTTGATCGAATTACACAAAGGAACTTCCGACACCCGAATCAGCAAAAGGGACCTTCTGCTGAACAAATTGTACACCATCAAAATGAATGAAGGCGAGTCAGCAACCCAGCTCCACGCCAGGATTCAGGAGCTAATGAACGGTCTACATACAATCGGTCACAAGGTAGAAAACCGTGACCTTATCAGGTATACCCTAAACGCCTTCCCGAGAAATACTCTGTGGGCATCTATGGTAGATGATTACAAAGTTCCTAGGGACCTCTCCAAAATTAAATTAGACGAATTATTTTCTGAACTAGAATTACATGAGCAGACTAACTGCACCTTAGCCGAGAAAGGTATTGCCTTTTTTGAAGGAAAAACAGGAAAGGTGGCCAAGAAAAAGCCTCAACCTGCACCCGAGTCTGACTCAGACTCAGAAGACAGTGAAGGGGATCGACCCAAACTGGTTCGGCTAGCCCGGGACTACTACAAGGAGCTGAAGCATCAGACCAACAGAAGAAAAGCTAGCCGAAAGAAGGAAGATCCAGCTTAACCATCAACGTCCAAGACCAAATCCAACGTAACCTGCTACGAATGCAACAAGAAGGGACACTACAAATCGGAGTGCCCTAATCTGAAAGAAGCCAAGAAGGAAGAAGGCCCTTCAAGCAACGTGGGACAAGTCTTCCTCCGAAGAACAAGAGGCCCCACAATCGAATCTGCTCGCCTTGACTGCTTCGGAAGACATCGACACCGGATCAGAATCAGAGCCGGACGATGGATAGCTCACCATTTCGGAGGACGGCAAAATAACTGTAAGTGGTTACTCTAAAGTTGAATTAGTAGAATTAATTGCTTACCTATCTAGTACCTTGGCGAAAGCCAAAATTTAAGTCGAACCCCTCCAACAGGAAGTAAAACTCCTGAAAGAGGAAGCTGAATCTAGATCTTTGACTGAGAAGGTTCAAGAAGGAACCTCTACTCAAGTTGAAAAGCTTGAGAAAGAGAACTCCTCCTTAAAAACTCAATTCAAGGATCTTAGAGCAGCTTTAGAATGATTCAGTTCGGGTTCCAGGGGTCTTGACATGATCCTTGGAAAATAGAAGTCTGTTCTAAATCGATCCGGGTTAGGGTATCGAACCAAGTCTAGACAAAGGTCATACTATGCTGTACTGAATCAATCTAGACCCAAAGTTCAGGCATGGGTACCCAAACTTTGCCTGAACAACCAAGCTGGACCAAACCAGCATTGGATCCCCAAGGACAAGATTCATATCTTGCCTGATCATTACCGTGACTTTAGTCTAGGGGGAGCCAACTTAAAAATAATTTTTATAGTTAAATAAATTCTTTTCTTATTTTAAAAATTGCATGCTTGCTTGTTTATTTACTTTTTGTAATTTACCATGCTTAGACCTAGGACTGGTTAGATTAAGGACTAAACCGATTAACTGAAATTTGAACAACATAGTATTGGGTGGAGGTGAGATGATAGTACGTTAGGGAAGCCATTTTGGCGGAACTAGCCGAAGCTACCGATCCAAGACCCAAACTAGTTAGACCAAAATCTTTCAAGGAGTAACTTGAAGATGAATTTTCAATAAAAGGCTTTGTCAAGGAAAGGGTTGATGATCCAATAAGGCTACGGCCAACGAAGGCCTAGTGCCTCGCCAAGACCTGGAAGCCGATTATTGAAAACCAAATTCATTTTACTATTGTTAGATTTGAATCTAACATAGATTTCAATTAATCTTAGATTCAACCATTGTTTTCAAAAATAAATTTAAAAGTATAATTAATTGTTTTTAAAATTTAATTTAACTTTTCAAAACTAATCATGATTTTTCAAAATAAAATCTTTACTTCTATTTAAAACCTATCTCACAAAACCCATAAGGTTAACGTGATTGATAACTCTAGATTAGGTGAGACAGACTAGGTTGTGAAAATCAATTTAAGCTATCCTTAATTATAATTGAATCCAAATAAACAAAACTCTTTATGTGTAGGAACATAAAGATTTGGACCAATGGATGTAGGATAGCGGGTGCTCCAAACACATGACTGGGGACAAATTGAAATCACCAAACTCAAGTTCAAGAACCTAGGCTCAGTAGCATTTGGTAACAATGCTACACTCAAAGTCATTGGGTCAGGTAACATTGAACTCAAATCTGATTTTGTAATTAAAATGGTACTTTTGGTTGGAAACTTTAAATTTAACTTGCTTAGTATAAGTCAATTATGTGATACTGGCTATGTAGTTACCTTTACCAACTCTAACTGCCTGATTAGAAATTTGCAAGACTCAGAAGTCATGCTTAAGGGCACTAGGAAAAATAACGTTTACACGATAAACCTACCCTTAGTACCTAAATGTTTCTTAACTCAGTTAGAAGAATCAAACCTCTGGCATAGGAGATTATGTCACACTAATCTAAGATTAATTTCAAAAATCACCCAACTTGGTTTAATTAAAGGAATACCAAAAATTAAGAACCATGAAAACATAATATGTGAATCATGCAACCAAGGTAAACAAACCAGGTTTAATCACAAACAAATTCTAATTAGATCTAACTCAAACTACACTTGAGCTCCTGCACCTTGACCTATTTGATTCACATGGAGCCAAGTCACTAAGAGAAAACCGGTACTGCTTAGTAATTATATATGATTACTCTAGGTTTACTTGGGTTAGGTTCCTAAAGACTAAGAATGAAACCCTAAATCTATTTATTGAATTTTGTAAGATAATTGAAAATCAAAATGATACCAAAATCAAAAGCCTTAGGAGTGATCACGGGGGAGAGTTTGAGAATCAAAGGTTCGAGGAATTTTGTAGAATAAACGGATATATTCATGAATTCTCATGTCCTAGAACCCCCCAACAAAATGGGATAGTCGAGCGGAAAAATAGAACCCTACAGGAAGCCGCTAGGACTATGCTCAATGAATTTAACCTAGCTAACCAATTTTGGGCAGAAGCAATTAGTACGGCTTGCTATATCCAAAATAGGGTCCTAATTAACAAACGACATAATAAAACTCCCTATGAATTATACTACCATAGACTACCAAACCTACATTACCTAAGGGTCTTTGGGTGCAAAGTCCATATCCTAAACACCAAGGACTACCTAGGTAAATTCCAATCTAAGTCAACCCCCAGGGGTCTTCTTAGGATATTCAACAACCAGTAGGGCCTATAGGGTTTACAATAAACAAACTAACAAAATTGACGAAACAACAAATCTAATATTTGATGAGGAAATTAATTCAAAATATGATAATCCAGATATAAATCCATCAAATATTGATCATGAAGATAATGAACTAATTATTGAACCGTCAATTGAACCACTAGTTGAACCTCTAAATGAACAAACTATTGAACCAACTACTGAGTCAATTGAACCAACTCAAGTAGTTGAACCAAATACTGAACCGAATCTTCCAGCCGGACCTGAGGCTGAACCAAGTAATAGAAGAACTAAGAAACCCAGACTCAGTCATCCAAGTGATCAAATTGTGGGTGATCCAACCTTAGGAGTCAGAACTAGGTCTTCCTATAGAAATCTTAGTCAGATTGCACTGATTTCGAAAATCGAACCTAAGACTATAGAGGAAGCCTTACCTGATCCTGATTGGATCATAGCAATGCAAGAGGAGTTAGCCCAATTTGAAAGGAACCAAGTCTGGGAACTAGTACCTAAATCTGAGGGCAAATCCATTATTGACACTAAGTGGGTGTTTAGGAATAAGCTAAATGACCATGGGGAAATACTCAGAAATAAAGCCCGCTTAGTAGCTAAAGGGTTCAGTCAAGTCGAAGGGTTGGACTATGACGAAACCTATGCCCCAGTAGCCAGACTTGAGTCTATTAGAATGTTACTAGCCTTTGCAGCCCATAAAGGATTTAAACTCTACCAAATGAATGTAAAGTTAGCTTTTCTAAATGGGTTTATTAAAGAAAAGTCTATGTAGGACAAACCCCCGGTTTTGAGGACTTAGAAATACCTGACTATGTGTACAGACTCAATAAGGCACTGTATGGACTAAAACAAGCACCTAGGGTCTGGTATGAACGCCTATCAACCTACCTCATTTCTAAGGAATTTAAACAAGGACAAATTGACTCAACTATGTTTATTAAGACCTTAGAAAAAGACATCTTTATTGACCAAATCTACGTTGACGATATAATTTTTGGATCCACCAACTCAAATTTCTTAAAAGAATTTGTAAAAATAATGGAAAATGAATTCGAAATAAGCTTAGTTGGTGAGCTCAACTTCTTTTTAGGATTACAAATTAAGCAAACTAGGGATGAAAATTATGTCCATCAATCCAAATATGCTAAGGAGTTAATAAAGAAATTTAAAATGGATAACTCCAAAAGCATAAGTACCCCTATGGTCACAAATGTAAAAATAGATAGTGACCCTGATGGTAAGACTGTAGACCTTAAACTATATCGAAGTATGATTGGTAGTCTACATTACCTTACAGCCAGCAGACCCGATATCCTTTTTGCTGTAGGAATGTATGCAAGATACCAAACCTGTGCTAAGGAAACGCACTTAGCAGCCCTAAAAAGAATACTTAGATACATCAAGGGCACCCTAAATGTAGGGATTTGGTATCTTAGGACCTCAACTTTTGACCTGTCAGGATACTCAGATTCTGACTATGTTGGTTGCAAACTAGATAGAAAGAGTACAAGTAGAAGCTGCCAACTTTTAGGAAACAGTCTAGTGAGTTGGTGCAGCAGAAAGCAACACTGCGTAGCTCTATCCACAACCGAAGCTGAGTATGTTGCTTTAGGAGAGTGTGTAGCACAACTCTTATGGATGATGCACACTCTTAAGGACTTCCAGCTTGACTACACCCAAACCCAAGTCTACATTGATAATATAAGTTCAATTAATCTAACTAAGAACTCAATCCAACACTCTAGAACTAAACACCTAGAAGTTAAACACCACTTCGTAAGAGATCATGTAGCCAGGGGTGAGATAGTCCTTAAGCATGTAGACTCAAAATCTAACTTAGCTGATATATTCACCAAACCCTTACCTAAGTCTGAGTTCAGCTCACTAAGAAGGCAGTTATGGTTATGCTTGGTAGAATAGGAATGCTCTACTTATGTTTCTTTTTAAAAAAAACTGTTTCATTTCTTATTTAATTTGAAAAATCATTTTATTTATTTATTTAAAATGATTTTCCGACTTAGTTTTCTCAAAACTTACCCCCTTCAAAACTAGGGCTTTTTTCGCAAATGGACTTAGCCTAGGCTCTAACCCTAGAACTGCATGCACCTATAGATCTAGAAGTCAGCATCTCACAAGCACCTTAGGGTACTTTTGATTGATAACCTAGACTGGGTTGAGATGCTTAGGTCTATGCCTTGATTCAAGATGCTTTAAGTCAGTGCATCTGCAGTATTTGGGGGCAATAAATATCAATTAAACAGTAATCAGGTTAAGTGTCAAGCTTAGATAATCTAACTTGATCAGATCACTTAACTTGACTAACCCTAGCGAAAGCTACTGTTTATAACAGTTAGTAAGTAGCTAACTGGGTTAGACAGGACCCGAAAGATGAAATTTAAATTGATTTGGTCCAGTTTAAACTTAGAATTGGTTCAGTACAGCACCTTACTTTGATTACTCATTTTTCTTGCTATATTTTTTTTGATATATGGCAAAGGGGGAGAGATTGGAAAGGAGAGAAAAGAAGGTTTTAAAATTTAAAACCTTTTTCAAATTAAATTTTTTTTTCAAAAAGTAAAGTTATCTAAGTACTTAAGTTTTTTTTGAAAGTTAATTTTTTTATTTTCAAAAATTCTAAGTACTTACTCTAAAAAATTTCTAGTATTAAAACTGCTTGATTTTTTTTTTAAATGTGCTTGAAAATTTTTTCTAAGTATTAAAACTCTTGAAATCAATTTAGAAAATTTTTCTAAAGTGCAAAAACTAAATGTTTTGAAAATTATGTTAAGTAATTGCTCTCGAAATTATTTTAAGTTCTTAACTCAAAAATTGTTTTCAAAAATTATTCTAAGTACTTACTCTATATTTTTCGGTGGAAAATTTTGTATGTATAAATTTAAAATTCTCCTGAAAATTTTCTGTGTGTCCAACTCAAAAGATTTTTGGAAAATATTTCTAACTTAAATTTTTTTTAATTTTCTAAGTATTGAAAACCTGAAAAACTTTTCAAAAAATACTAACTTTTTTAAAAACCTCACAAATGTTTGAAAACTCAGGGGGAGATTTCTTCCAGGGGAGGAAATTAAAACTGTTAATTTACCTGTTGTTTAACTTAACTTTTTGAACCGGGTTGCCATAAATCAAAAAGGGGGAGATTGTTGGTGCAGGCAGCACCTAAGTCAAACCTGGGTTTTGATAATGGCAAAGGGTTCAAGAGTTAAGATGTTATTGTGTTCTAATTTTGTTCACTGAGTGTGTAGAAGTCCTAGGTACACTAGGCAAGATTTCCTGGTAAAGGGCTGGCAAAGAAGTCCTGGTCAAGGACTGGGCAAGAAGACCTGATCGGAAGTCGGGCAAAGAAGTCCTCGTAGAGGACTGGGCATGAAGTCCTGGCAAGGGGCTGGGCACCGAAGACCTGACCAGAAGTTGGGCATAAAGACCTGGTTAGGTGGATCGGGCAAATGTCCAATCGGAGGAGCCGGTTGGCAAAAGATAAACTCTCCTAAGAGGAGTAGGTGAGGATGCGTTCTCCGTCGAGGAACAGTAGGCGTCGGTTCGACCTAGGGTTTCATTTGGGAGACCCGAAGTCAGAACCAAGACAGCTACGGTTGTAATTATTACTTACTATGTTTTTGGGACTAACCTTAGTTGCAGGGTCAAAGGACTAATCGTCTGCAAGTGAAGGTTCTTCACTAGGCCTAGGCGCCCGAATGGAGTCAGGCACCTGAGTGGGCTCAGGCGCCCGTAAGGATACGGGCGCCCAAGGGTGAAGCCAAAAATCAAAAACCAGCTGCGAAGTCACTGAACCAAGGCGGATCAGGCGCCCGTGAGCTCACGGGCGCCCCCATCAGCTTAGGTGCCCAAGTGGGGAGGATAAGTGCCGACCGAGCCCGCGGATAAGGATTCGTAGACCGAAGGGCACGTGTCAGGCACCCCCAAACATCAGGCGCCCGATAGAGTACTATAAAAGGGGCTCGACCCCAAGGCTTCAACAACACAACCTTCTAACGCTCCAAAGCTTTTCGTTCAAGCACTCCACTCCGACAAACTCCGATTTCGAGATTTCAGCGCCGACGACGACCCTCTGCTCCGAAGTACGATCCACATCGGGCGTCGGTAATGAAAAGTGTAGCTCTTTTCATTTACTGCAATATTCTTGTACAGAAATTTGTAAACCTTTTACGCGATTATAGAATTGTCCAAAGTAAACGGTCAAGGACCGTGGACCTTGGAGTAGGAGCGACCATGACTCCGAACCAAGTAAAATACTTGTGTTTCTGTGTGATTGTTTTGTTTCCGCAGCATTTTCTCTTTCCTTAAACTGAAAATGTTTTAACGATATTCACCCCCCCTCTATCATTTTTCTCGATCCAACACTCAGGAATAAGCAACTAATGCCAAGTAAAGATGTACTAAAGCAGATATAGCATATAAATTTACTGTTATCTATAACAAACCATGCATAGCAATATGACAATATCTAAAGAGATAAGTCAAAGGTACCCACCTCAAGAAAGATGCTCGTATCAGAAAAGAACCTCCCATCCGATAATCAGCAATGATAAACTCAATCAATGTCGTGTTTCAAGGGCATAATATTTAGATACAATAATATATAATTTATAGCTAAACGAGTTATTTCATTTTATTAGGATTCGTCCTAATTGTCCTGTTTCATTTTAATAATTACAATTAAATGAGTAACCCATAATTATCCCAAGTTACTTAGTTTAGATTTTGATTAATCTGATCCATTAACTAAATTGAAGTTCACCCAAATCTAACAAAGTCTAAACCCGATTAGATTTGGAGCCCTCCATTTACTGATTCTAATCAAGCTTAGAATATATATTACCAGGCCGAGGAGCAACTACATTAACAATGAATCAATTGCAAGGATCATAACAAAACCAAATCAAGCGTATCAAGACGATAGGGTAAATAATCATCTCTGAATATGTTCGATTCAAACATAAATAATCTGAACAACATACTAGAGCTTCACCAATTAAAATCTCTAATGATCCAAAACTCACCTATGGAGTGAAACAACCCTTAGCCTCCCAATCAATCCCAAGTGCAACCCAATCCTACTGTTCTAGCACAATTCCATTCAAAGAATAATTGGAAACCAACAAAGCTTACCTAAGATGGCAACTCCACTTGGTCGGCACTGTGAAGAAGGTGTATCGATTAACACAGATTCACAAATCTTGTAAGCTATCAGTGAAGCTCTACAATAAACATCTTCATCAGAACCTAGAGAGGGGGGGGGCAACCATGGATCGATTAGGGTATCCTTATTGCCAACGATCACTTATGTTGATAGAAGGAAAAATGAGCAAGCAAAAGGTGGTGATGGCTTACCTCCTATGGCCGGAGTCAACTACTAGAACCCTAACTCCATCCATTCTGATGCTTCTCAGAAATCAACCCGGCACTCCCTTCTCACCGAAAACCCTTGGCCTGGATACAAGAGATCTCATCTAATGTGGGAGAAGAAGAAATCGGATTGGAGTAGCTTCAGCCACGACTAGGGTTCGCGGATAAGAGATGAGGAGGAAGGAAAGCTCTCTGCTCGAATCGAGCGGTAAGGGAACAAATCGTCGTCGGCAGTGGCTTCAACTATGGCTAGGTCACGCAATGGAGAAGAAAGGCATCGGGGGATTCAGCCTTGGCTGCGGGCGACTGCGAAGAGGAAGAAACAGAAGTCCTTATATGCGGGGGCCTTTTTGTAGAAAAGTCCTCTAACTTTCAGAAATCTAAACCCTACCCTTAGGGTAAGGGTTTTAGCCATTTGACCCTCCAATTTAGTTATAATCCATCTCAATAAATTTCTATGACTAAATTATTTACCCTCTCATAATTTAAGAGTTTACCCGAAACCCTTTATTCTAGTTCAGTAATCCTAACTCTTTCTTTATAATTTCTGAAAAATTTATTCTATTGGTTTTTAATTGGTCGTATTTAATAGATTCATCCATCTCCTCAAGTGAAGTGGCACAAGAAATTGAAGAACCATCCAATTCATCAATGGGGGAAGAGGAGGTCTCAACTTCAAGAATTGAGGGGGAGGAGAGACCATCCTCGATACCAGAGCAAGAAGAAGCATCCACCTCCACCAGAGCAAAGTCAAAAGACTACATTAATTGCTTTGGGTGCAACAAGAAGGGACACTACAAGGACAAGTGTCCATTAGGTAAAAAGGAGGTAAACCCTAAACCCAAGTCAATTTATTTAAAATCTAACATGGGTTGTAGGGAAAAGAAGGAGAAGAAACACATTAGGTGTTTCACGTATGGTGAGCTAGGACACTATCACACCAAATGCTCAAGGAAAGGAGAATTCAATAAATTGGAGCATTTGAGGAAGTGGGAGAAGAAGGAGAAGAAGAGAAGCTCACATTAAGGGGGAGCTACAAGGGTAAGAGAGGTAATCCCTAACTTTAATCATTTTTCAAATTCCTCCATGCATGTTAGAAATAATGAGAATTATTTACCTATGCATAATTTTGGTTTTATATATTGTGATAAAAATATGGTTAATGTTGTATATCAAAATCCTAGGGAATTAATGTATCATGATAAACCTAGAATCTTTAGACCTAAGGACCAAAGCATTAATCTAAAGAAAGGGAGACACATGCCTAGACAAATGGGTAGATCTAGAAATGTCTAAGGTGGACATGGTGAAGCTAAGGTTAAGAACCTAGAGAGGGAAAATCAAGCTTTGAGGGCCAAGCTTGAAAAATTAGAGAAAAACTTAGATAGATTCACTATTGGATCTAAGGGTTTAGGCATGATGTTGGGTAGTCAAAACCCATACAATGATAGATCGGGTCTAAGATACCGATCTATGAGATCAAATGCTATGGAAAAGTCATATGCAAGGATGCATATGACTATAGCAAGGGAAAGGCCAAAAATGGCAAGGGAAAGCCATTTAAATGGAAGAAGAGGAACTTAACCAAGGACAAGGTGTTCAATGTAATGAAGGTGAGATGTGTAGGGCAAGAGGTACCGGAGGTACACCGATGTGGCCTTGCAATTATAGATGAGTCACCTAGGGAGGTGACTATGGCTAAGAGCTCAAGGGGGAGCTCTAGGAGTCAAGATGGGACCCATGGTCAAAGGATCTCAGGTGGATTTCTCCAAGAAGACTAGATGGGCTGTGTAATGTGCCATAGGATTTGGAGACAAATTTGAGTCTTAATCCTAGGGATTTGGCACATCAAAAGTGAGTGTCATACATGAAAATATGACACTAGAACCATATTGCATGAAAATTAGTTTTCAATGTGTAGATATCATATAAACCAACGCTAGGGATGCATTGTGAAGTTATATGGACAGAGACATCAAAGGGAAGCCAAAAATAACACTTTAGGTCAAGGCTAAATTAAACCACTTAGATAGTTTTGAGTTTTGTGTCAATCTTGGGATGGATTCATTTTTAAACGTATTTTTCCCAAGTAGACATGTGTGTCACGAATCTCTTCACAAAATTTGAAAATTTGGAGATTTATGGAATTAGTTATGCATTTATGAAATTGGGTCAGAAATGCTGAAAATAAAGGGTACCAGTCGACTGATGCAGAGGGCAGTTGACTGGTACAGTTCGGTCCAAGAACTAGAGTCTTCTATGCATCAATCGACTGATCCTCCATCAGTCGACTGATCTTTCTATTTACTCCATCAGTTGACTGATGCTTGGATCAGTCGACTGATGTAGAGAATCTTTAAAAGAACAGCCCGCGCGGGGGCGGCCGAACCTAGGGTTTCAGCGCCGCCCCTTGTCGTTACTCATCTCCCTCGACCTCTCCAGCTACTCCAAGGCTTCCCAAGGTCCTGAAATCGTGTTCCTAGCCTTCCTCCACCATAGATCCGAATCTAGGGCAAGAAAAGCACCTTCTTTGAGTCAACTTTGATCATTATCCATCATGCAATGAATGGAGAGACGGTAACAAATTGTTTGCTTTATCTTTTCATTTAGTCCATAATTCATGACTAACTCTCTATATTTTGCATGCTTTCCTTGTTTTTCCTTCTTGATTGGGTCATTATTGGTACATGCATATGGTTTTGCATTTAGGGCTAGGCAAAAGCGAAGGTTTGGTGAGGGAACTTCCCGACAACATCCCATAGATCCTGCGATACCTCGGTTCCGTTTCGAGGCCTATCGGCAGAGATTTGAACATGCCAATTTTGTTTTAATGAGTTGTCGATATCTCAATCAATTCTATTTTCAGGAGAATACTCCTCATATAATTGAGATTATCACTTATTTTGGGTTGGAAAAGATAGTGTACTGTCAGCATTATGTAAATCATGACATCTGCAAGGAGTTTTATGCAAATCTCACATGTAGTAGTACCGATGGCATAACATATGAGTCCATGGTAGGGGGAGTCACCATCTCTTTTTCACCTACATTATTAGGATCATTCTTGGGGTGTCGGGTTTTAGAAAATCCATTTACATGTTTCCCTAATATCATTGAGCCTTTAGCGTTGTCCAATGTGACCATTGACCAAATTCACGGCCATTATTTCGATAATCCTTGACTCTTCTACAGCGTATTTTTATAGGTAGGCGCATGACTGCAGTTAGCAACATTCTTTACAAAATTGTCCGAGACTGCATTTTGCTCATTGTCACCAAGGGGAGGTCCAAGATTTAGTTACCTCACCTGATGATAATGTATGCTTTAGAGAGGAGGCTGGGTATAGACAACGCCCGTTAGATATTCACGTCTATTTGTATTTTTCGCATGACATCTATGGGAAGATCTACATGCCATTTGGTCATATTTTGACCAAATTCTTTTCATCTAGAGGTATTGACATCACTAGAGGTCAGTTTCATCACCTGTCTGTTGGATCGAGAAAACACGATAGTGGGGGGGTGAATATCGTGAAAACGTTTCGTATTAGAAAAGAGAATGTGCAGCGGAAATTTAACTCAAAACACACGGAACACAAGTTTTTTACTTGGTTCAGAGTCGCGGTCAGCTCCTACTCCAAGGCCCACGGTCCTTGACCATTTACTGCGGGCAATTCTATAATGGCGCAAAGATTTACAAAGATTGTTATAATAGTAGTGCAATAAAGAAAATTATACTCTTCGTTACCGACGCCCGGTGTGGATCGTACATCGGAGCAGAGGGGTCGTCGTCGGCGCTAGAATCTCGAGATCGGAGGTTTCCGGAGCAGAGCGCTTGAACGAAGAGCGTAGAGGCGTTGGAAAATTGATGTGTTGAAGCCTTGGGGTCGAGCCCCTTTTATAGCACTCCTGGGGGCGCCCTGGACGCTGGGGGCGCCTGACACGTGCCTTCGGATCCGAGAAACCTCATCCGAAGCTCGGTCAGCGCTTATCCCTCCAGAATCGGCCTCGGAGCTGACGGGGGCGCCCGGGACACTCGGGGTGCCCCGGTTGACTTGGTTTGCTGGCTTCGTCGCTGATTTCACTTCGATCGCTAGTTGGCTTGGACCCAGGGTGCCCGTGACATCCAGGGTGCCCAGGACCATCAGGGCGCCCGGGAACTTGAGGGTGCCTGTCCCAGTGAGCTTCCGAAGCGGTTCTTGCTTAGTTGTTCATTTGGCATTGACCTTGGGCGCCAGGGACCTCCCGGGCGCCTTGCCCAGCTGCTGCCCCTCTCCTTTGGGGCGTTCTGAGCTGCAGAAACACGTTCCTTTGGTCCCTGCATCCAAGGTTAGTTTCACAACAAACAAGGCAAGAAATGTTAGGTTATTACAGCCGTAGCTGTCTTGGTTCTAACTTCGGGTCTCCCAAATGGAACCCTAGGTCGAACCGACGCCTACTGTTCCCTCGACGGGGAACGCATCCTCACCTACTCCTCTCAGGAGAGTTTACCTTTTGCCAATCGGCTCCTCCGGTTGGACTTTTGCCCGGTGCACCTGACCAGGTCTTCGTGCCACCTTCCGAGCAGGTCTTCGGTGCCCAGCTCCTTGCCAGAGCTTTGTGCCCAGTCCTCGACCAGGACTTCGTGCCCACCTTCCGAGTAGGTCTTCGGTGCCCAGCTCCTTGCCAGGGTTTCGTGCTCAGTCCTCGACCAGGACTTCGTGCCTTGTGTACCTAGGGCTTCTTTCCTGCACACTTAGTGAACATATCAGACCAAAATAACATCTTAACTTTTGAACTCTTTGCCAATATCAAAACCCAGGTTCGACTTAGGTGCTGCCTGCACCAACAATCTCCCCCTTTTTGATTTATGGCAACCCTGTTCAAAAAGTTAAGTTTAAACAAAAATAGGTAAAATTCCAATTTCATTTCCTCCCCCTGGAAGGAATCTCCCCCTAGATTTTTCAAAGGTTCACGGGGTTTGAAAAAGTTTCTAAGTCTAAAAGGGAATTGCTTTTTCAACACATAGAACATTTTCAAAAAAAGGTTTAGAAAACATTTTCCAAAAAATTTTTTTTGGGTTGAGTACTTGGAAAATATGCACTTAGCGAATTTACATTTAGAAAATTTTCAAGTAAATTACTTAGTTTTTGCACTTTAGAAAATTTTCTAAACTTCTTCTGAAGTTTTTATTGCAAAAAGAATTTTTATCATATTTTTGAAAATTTTTCAATCTCTTTAGCACTTTAGAAAGTTTTCAAGAAAGTTTTGAAATTACTACTTAGAAACTTTTCTATTAGAGAAGTTTAACATAAGTACTTAGAAAAATGTTGAGCATAGCTTAAATCAAGTACTTAGAAATAATTTTGAAAACAGCTTAAGTCAAGTACTTTGAAATAATTTTGAAAACAGCTTAAGTCAACTAATTTGAAATAATTTTGAAAACAGCTTAAGTCAAGTACTTCGAAGTAATTTTGAAAACTGCTTAAGTCAAGTACTTAGAAATAATTTTGCTTTTTGAAGAAAGGAGATAAATAAAGTTTTTAAATTTTGAAAAAAAATTTTAAACCTTCTCTCCTTTCCAATCTCTCCCCTTTTCCCATATATAAAAAAAAACAATATAGGAAAACAATATAGCAAAAGAATATAGCAAAAGAAGTAATGTGCTGTACTGAACCAATTTAAGGTATAAGCTGGACCATATCAATTTTAATTATCTCTTTTGGGTCCTGTCTAACCCACTTAGCTACTTACTAACTGTTATAAATAGTAGCTTTCGCTAGGGTTAGTCAAGTTAAGTGTTCTGTTCAAGTCAGATTTTCTAAGCTTGACACTTAACCTGATTACTGTTTATTGGTATTTAGTGCCCCAATTACTGCAGATACACAGACTTAAGCATCTTGAATCAAGGCAAAGACCTAAGCATCTCAACCCATTCTAGGTGATCAATCAAAAGTACCCTAAGGTGCTTGTGAGATGCTGACTTCTAGATCTATAGGTGCATGCGGTTCTTGTTAGTAATATGAGAGAAGTGTCCTATGGCAATCGCCTTATGATTGTAATCATTTACTTTAATAAATGAATATTCACTATTTGAGTATACATGTTCGTGTATTTGATTGAGATCTTAAACTCATTTACTGAATGTCCATAATACAATTCACAGCATGAGAGAATTTGTGATGAATTCATAACTAGTGATTATCTCTACATGAGCAATTGTGAAGTATTGAAATTGTCCCTAGTCGATGAATTGATAAATACAGGCACTATCAATTCTGTTGAGACTAGCATGGGTTATTCTCTAATCAGCTGATTCTCACTGGCTGGTGACATTGGGATGTCCGGAGATAAACATGAATGCTAGTTAAGGGAACTAGTTCATTGGAGTGACTAGCTGTAAGACTTCATATGGTAATCTACATATGGATATGTCAATGAAGTTCTTACTGCAGCTTAAGTGCGATGTTCCTTTGACTTGCAGTGTTCAAGTCATCTTGGTCATGAAGACTTATACTTTAACATCTTAAGCAAGCATCTCCAAGGAGGTGTGGACCCAGGATGGTTGGGTATAAGCCGAAGTGCCCGAAGACGTTTGAACATCCTACAAAGGATTCACCATTCCTTGCGAGGGGATGTATACCCAAGGCCTATCGTCGGATTGTTACTCAAAGCCTCTGGCCAGAGCATGACATGTTCAGAGTATAAATCTCTTAAATACATGAGAGTAATTAGAATTCGTAGGACGAGAGAACATTACTTGGGCTAGGTGTGACATAGTCAGCCTAGTGGGGACTGACACACATAGACCATGTCCTGAACCAAGTGGGTATAAGATGGTGAAGGGAATGAGGCACGTTTCATTAAAGCTGCTGAAGGGTTTCAGAATAGTTTCTGAGGTCAACCGTTGATCTTTCGATTAATTGGGGATCATGATGTACTACTAGGTGCCACTCATGATCGTTCTATAATTGGTTAATTATAGACGACCAACATAAATCGAAAGCCTATTTAGTCACACGCACTACGAGTAGTCCGAGGGATTTAAAATGAGTTGAAAATTGGATTTTCCGATCAAGAGAGATAAGTCGAATCTGAATTTTTCAGAGACGCATCGGAAGCATAAAATGGCTAAGTCTTTTAAAGACTTATTGAACGAATTAAATGAGTTTAATTCGTGAGATCGTGGCTTGGGTTTGGCCGGCCAAAGAGGGTCCCCACCCTCATTGTTTGGCCGGCCACAATAAGAGGGAAGAACTAAATTGTTTGGTTCAAATTTATAAAATAAACCGCGCGTGGTTTGTCTTATAAAATTATGTATAAAGAAATTTATATAAAGAAATTTATATAAAGAGATTTATTTATCATGGAAATTAAAATAAACCTTGGAATGGTTTATTTTATTTTATAAAATCAATAATGGATTGATTTACCATGATAAAGAAATTTATATAAAGAAATTTATATAAAGAAATTTCTTTCCATAAAAAAAGGGGAGACATGGTTGTTTTATTATAAATTAAGTTATAATAAAAACTTGGCATAATGGAATAATTCATAGAAAAATTTATAAGATAAATTTCTTATGAAAAATTTATTCCGTTAAGAAGAGACTTGGCGATTAAGAGGCTACTATATAAAGGTACCAAGGCAAGGCTTGGAAATTAATCCAAGAGATCAAGGATTCTTGCCTAGCCTCTCTCCCTCTCCTTCACTCCCTCTCCCTCTTCTAGTGCCGCCGGCCCTAGAGCCCTCCCCCTTTGCCGTGAGCTTCCACCACCAAGAAGAAGCCGAAGAAGAAGAAGAAGCGGGCGCGACTCCTTCCTTCCTCCCGGAATCTTGATTCCGTTATTCGTTTGGTGGTTAGTTTTTCATCTCTCTCTTGGTATTCTTGTCGTGCCTTTGGAGAATCTAGTAGTTCTTGTCGGCACGAAACTCGTGGCTTTGCGAAGTCATCCCGAAGAAAACCCGTCGTGGACGCGAATAGAGGTGGAGCTTCCAAGGGACGCTACGGTTGGATCTCGTCCCTTTCTACGAGTTACGCGAGGTATTAAGTAAATTAGTTTACTTTCTGCAAAATTTTAAATGTATGATCATGTCTCCACAACATAAGGTTGCATGCTAGATACGTGGTTAAAATAATTTGAGAAATTATTTATGCTAAACCTTCCGCTGCACGTAATAAAAATTTAAAATTACGAACCCGTATGCATGTCAACATGCACCCGGTCCCAACAGTGGTATCAGAGTCGGTTAATGTTCGACATAATCATATAATTGTTTTGCGAAAAGCTTTGTCATGATCTCAATTTTGGAAAATTTTACAATTATGGAAACTTTCCAATTATGATAAATTTTAGATTTAGGAATTTCAAAGTTTGGAAATCCTCATGAAATTTTGCAAACTTTTGAAATATCCTAGTTTCTGAAATTTTATGATAATTGTGAAAACTTCCCATTTTTGGAAACTTTCCAATTTTGGAAAATTCCTATTTTGGAAAATTTTCAATTTTGGAATTATTCTGAAAACCTATTATGAAATCTCGCAATTTTGGGCACTTCTTTCAAGAAAGTCTAGACAAATTTATGGATTATTAATTGACAATTAATTCGAATTGGTTTTAAATTATTAACAAAATTCTTTATTTTGGATTGAGCCTCGGGGAGCCGTCCAATTTAAAGTTAGTTGTTGTAATTTAATTTCCTATTTTGAATAAAATTGTCATGTTTAATTTGGTTACGCCTCGGGGAGCGGACCAAATTAGATTTACAACAAATTCCTTTTTTTTGGGTATCTGAGCCTCGGGGAGCCACCCAAAGAAAATAATTTGTTGAAATTAATAAATCCATAAATAAAATATGTAATCAAATCTTAGAAATTTTGAGGTGATTCTCAAACGATAATTTCCTTATTTGATTTAAGAGGTGATGCTCTTACATATTGTTGTCTACAAAATTAATTAGGTAAATGGTTTCCTATAGAGTTTTCTTAAATAAGATTTTCATGAAAATAATATGTGGTTGAATTAAGGGAATCTGTCTCTTAATTTAATAAGATTTGATTTAGAGAAATCAAAGTCTTAAACATATTATTTCCGAAATTGATTATGACAATTTAGGAAATTGTTTCCCAAAACAATTCCTTGAATAAAGTATGAAATTAGAATTAGGAAATCCGGTTCCTAATTCAATTAATGAGACTTGATAAATTAAGTCACATACATACTTTATTAAGGAAATCGTTAGTACATGACATAATTATATGTCATGAATGTGCTTAGAAAAGAAAGGATGAGACCCAAAACCCCTTACAAAATATTAAGGCCAACACCTTCCATTAATATGGTTAGAACCGGATTTTTGTTTCTCGTTTGGGTTGATGGACACATCCATGCCCGGCTTGAACCTCAACATGTTCAAACCATGGAATTAGTTTATGATTAATATAGTTGGAGTCAGAGGTCAATCCTTAGTTTTGGTTGTTGGACACATCCAAGCCTGACTAAACGGTTGAATGAGCTCCAACCATATTAAAACTATTTCTTGATTAATGGGTCAGCCTTAAGCTTGGAGCATCGATTTGTTGTGCCACAACCAAGGTCGATGTAAAGAGAGGTGCAGTTGGGTGCTATCTATATTGTTGCATACTTGTTAATGAGTTAACAACCCAATGATTTATGTAAACATTCAATTAGTTGATAGCATAAAGTGATAGTTACATATATGTGATATGTAATCGGTATAATTACCTACCTTCATAGCTAAGAATAACTTGATGGCCACAGCCATGGTTGTTCTTATCTATGGTTGGATATCAACCTATTTGGAGGTGTTCCTACGATCTCCCGAATTGATAAAAAGGGTAAATAAATAGGATTTAATTAATGTATGTTGATGCATTCTTTATCATTCTTCTCACATAAGCTCAATTTGTATTTCTAGGATAATTACTCGATCATGTCTTCTCTGAATTTGCGTTCCATTTTGGACACCAATAAACTGACTAGGTCAAACTTCATGGACTGGCTTCGAAACCTGAGGATAGTCCTCAAGGCAGAGAAGCTTGCTTATGTCCTTGAAGATCAACTTCCCAACCGTCCTCCAGAAAATGCAACTCCAGACCAGTTAGTGGCCTATCAGAAACTTGTGACCGATTCTGAACTTGCGAGTTGCATCATGCTAGCCGCTATGGTACCTGAGCTGCAAAAGCAGCATGAGCATATGGATGCTTATACCATCATCTTCCATCTTCATGAGTTATTTGACGAGCATGCGAGATCCGAAAAGTTCGAGGTCTCCAGACTCCTCTTCACCTCTAAAATGCACTCTCACAGTTTGTGTTGAAGATGTTGGGGTACATTGAGCGACTGGGCACACTCGGTTTTGCAATGGATCATGAATTAAGTATTGACTTAATTCTGCATTGTTTGCCCAAAAGTTATTCACAATTTATGATGAACTATCAGATGAACAAGCTGGAGACTACCATTCCTGAGTTGCTCAACCTGCTGAAGACTGTAGAGCCTTCTGTGAAGCAGGATCAAAAGACGGTACTGTTAGTTGGTACCTCAAAGAAAGGTTCTAAGAGGAAGGCCAAAGAACAGAATAAGGGAAAGAAGAAAAAGGCCAAAAAGACTGAAAAGACACCAAAAGGCACTTGCCATCACTGTGGCAAGGAGGGTCACTGGCGAAGAAACTGCAAGGTTTATCTTGAGTCCTTGAAGAAGAAGGCATCCGATGCCCCATCCTCTTCAGGTATCTTCGTTATTGAATGTCACTCTATTTCCTCAACCACCTGGGTACTTGATACTGGGTGTAGCTCACATATATGTAATGACATACAGGGGCTAAGGAATAGAAGAAGACTCGTCAAGGGAGAAGCGAATTTGCGAGTTGGAAATGGAGCAAAGATTGCTGCTGTTGCCATCGGAACATATTTGCTAAAGCTCCCTACTGGACGTGTCTTAGAATTGGATAATTGTTATTTTGTTCCTTCGTTAATAAAGAACATTGTATCTATTTCATGTTTGAATGAAAAGGGTTATCATTTAACTTTTAGTAACAATTGTTGTTACATAACTTTAAATGGTGTTCTTTATGGGACCGGAACTTTGTGCAATGGTATCTACACGTTAGATTTATCCGTGACGTTTTCAATATCGAAGTTAGCAACAAACGTGCTCGAATAGATAATCGAATAGACTCCTATACGTGCATTGTCGTCTTGGCCATGTAAGTAAGAAACGCATGACCAAATTACACCGATGTGGAATTCTGGAATCATTTGAACCCGGTTCATTTGATACATGCGAATCATGCTTAAAAGGCAAGATGGCCAAATTACCCTTTTCCGGAAAAGGTAATCCAGTGGGAGAATTGCTTGGTCTAATACATACTGATGTATGTGGACCAATGTCAACTCTTGCACAAGGAGGCTATAGCTACTTCATTACCTTTATCGATGATCACTCACGATTCGGGTATGTGTTCTTGATGAAACACAAATCTGAAGCTTTTGAGAAATTCAAAGAGTTCAGAAATGAAGTAGAGAAACAGCTTGGCAAAAGTATTAAGATACTTCGATCCGATCGGGGTGGTGAATACTTAAGTCAAGAGTTTCAAGATTATCTTAGGGACAATGGGATATTGTCTCAATGGACTCCACCATATACACCACAGCATAATGGTGTATCTGAGAGGCGTAACCGAACCTTGATGGACATGGTTAGATCCATGATGAATCATGCAACTCTTCCAAAATCCTTTTGGGGCTATGCACTTAAGACAACTGTTTACTTGCTAAACAGAGTCCCGATCAAGGTAGTCTCTACTACTCCATATGTGATGTGGAATAGTAAGAAACCTCACTTAACTCACCTTAAGATATGGGGTTGTCCTGCTTATGTGAAGCGGACTGTATCAGACAAATTGGATGCTAAGTCTGATAAATGTCTATTTATTGGATACCCTAAGGAAACGAAGGTTACCATTTCTATCATCCCTTGGAACAAAAGGTGTTTGTTTCAAGGCATGCTGTATTTCTGGAAAAGGAATTTCTTTTACAAGAAAACAGTGGGAGTGGCATTGAA
>JAGFNQ010001609.1:356276-405676 GCA_024364735.1 Boesenbergia rotunda
TGCTGGAACCGAAGACCTGGCGAAGGACTGCTGGGCCACCTAGCCGAAGGGCTTCTAGGAGTCGAAGACCTAGCGAAGGATTGCTAAGCACCAGGCGAAGGACTGCTTGGAACCAAAGACCTGGCGAAGGACAGCTAATGCACCTAGCGAAGGACTGCTGGGCAAAAGTCCAACCGGAGGAGCCAGTTGGCAACAGGTAAATTCTCCTGAGAGGAGTAGGTGAGGACGCGTTCCCCGTCGAGGGAACAGTAGGCGTCGGTTCGACCTAGGGCTCCATTTTGGAGACCCAAAGTCAGAACCAAGACAGCTACGGCTGTAAGAATTACTAACATTTCTGCTTTATCTTGTTTGGTACTAACCCTGGATGTAGGACCAAAAGAACGAGTGTCTGCAGCTCACAAAGCCTCAAAGGAGTGAGGTAGCAGTAGGGTTGGGTGCCCGGAAGGACCCGGGCGCCCTAGGTAGAAGCCAACCATGAGTTCAACTAGAATACGCTTCGGAAGCTTACTGGGCGGGGCACCCCCATGCTCCCGGGCGCCCTCGTGCTCCCGGGCGCCCCGGACGCCTTGGGCACACTGGGTTCAAGCCAACGTGGCAGATAAGGTTCAAGCCAGCGAGAAGCCAGCAGACTGAGTCAACCAGGGCGCCCTTTGCTTCCCAGGCACCCCCATCAACACTCAATCCCGATTTTGGAGGGATTAGAGCTGACCGAGAGAGTTACGGATCAGAGGACACGTAGAGGGCGCCCCAACGTCTAGGGCGCCCCAGACCTGCTATAAAAGGGGCTCGACCCCTGAGGCTTCAACATCACTTCTTCCAATGCCAACACGCTCTTCTACTCACGCGCTCTACTCCGGAAACCTCCCAACTCGCGACACAAGCGCCGATGACGCCCCTCTGCTCTGAAGTAAAATCCGCACCGGCCGTCGGTAACGAAGAGATGAATCTTTAAGTTTAATATACTACTCTTGTAACATCTTTCTGTAAACATTTTGCGCACATATAGAATTACCCCAGTAAACGGTCAACGACCGTGGGCCTTGGAGTAGGAGCTGACCGTGACTCCGAACCAAGTAAAATCGCCTGTGTTTGGTTTTGTGTGTTTTTCTATTTTCCGCTGCTTATTCTCTTTACGAATCCGAAAACGATTTACGATATTCACCCCCCCCCTCTATCATTATTCTCGATCCAACACTGCTGCCCAATGTCCCTATCCAGGGTTACTCTGATATCTGCTAACCATGCTCACGACAAAACAGATATCAGGTCTCGTGCACAACATAGCATACATGAGGCTTCCGACCGTTGAAGCATAAGGAACCGCTCTTCATTTACTCTATCTCCTTTGATGTCTTCGGACACATCTCCTTGGATAGAGGAACTCCATGCCTGAAGGGTAGGAAACCCTTCTTGGAGCTTTCCATGCTAAAACGAGACAAGACTGTGTCAACATATGAAGCTTGGGATAAACATAACATCCTTTTCTGGTGATCCCTTATGACCTTGATCCCAAGGATGTGTCCCGCTTCTCCTAAGTCCTTCATATAAAACTGCTTTGATAGCCAGACCCTTATGTCTGATAACACTTTGACATTGTTGCCAATTAACAAAATGTCATCTACGTAAAGTATAAGAAATACGACGACGTTTCCGTCACATCTTTTATACACACATGACTCATCCGGACTTTGAGCAAATCCATATGACTGGATTACTTCATCAAAACGGATGTTCCAAGACCTTGAAGCTTGCTTCAATTCATAAATGGATCGATTAAGCTTGCACACTAGATGCTCTTTGCCCTTGGCAATGGAACCTTCTGGTTGCTGCATGTAGATGGTCTCATCAAGACTCCCGTTAAGGAAGGCTGTCTTAGCATCCATTTGCCAAACCTCATAAACCATATGAGCTGCAATAGATAAGAGAATCCGGATCGACTTGAGCATGGCTACTGGCGAAAAGGTTTCCTCATAATCGATACCCTCTTTTTGAGTATACCCTTTCACAACAAGCCTTGCTTTGAAGGTCTCAACCTTCCCGTCTGATCCTCTCTTTCATTTGTAGATCAACTTGCATCTAATGGCTTTTACACCATTGGGTGGTTCTACTAGCTCCCAGACATGGTTAGAATCTATCGATTCTATCTCAGATTTCATTGCCCTTTGCCAAGAATCTGCATCTTTATCTTGGAGGGCCTTGTCATAGGTCCAGGGATCTGGTTCATGTTTACCCGGGACCAAGTCCGAAGACTCTCCCAAAAATATGTACCTTTCAGGCTGTCTCACAACCCTCCCACTGCGACGGGGTACTACCTGTGTTTCCTGAGTGACACGTGGTGCAGTAACTTATGGTGTGTCCTCTTGTACAATTGGTCCCGAAGTCGGAACACCCCCCCCCTTAACTCATCTAGCATTAGTCTACTCTTTGGCTTATGGCTCATCATATAGTCCTCTTCCAAGATCTGGCATTTGTGCTAACAATTATCTTCTAATCCTTAGGACTATAGAACAGACCACCCTTCGTTCCCCTGGGATAGCCTACGGACAGATGCACCTCCGTACGAGATTCCAACTTATCAGTATCTCCCTTCAGCATATGTGCTGGACTACCCCAAATCCGAACATGTCCTGGACTGGGCTTGCGCCCAGTCCACAGTTCTGTGGGAGTACGAGGGACTGACTTAGATGGAACCAGTTCACTATGTACGCTGTCGTTTCCAGAGCATATCCCCAGAATGAATCAGGTAAGTCTGAATAGCTCATCATTGACCTAACCATTTCCATAAGTGTCCTATTCCTTCTTTCTGCAACTCCATTCTACTGGGGTGTGCCGGGTGCAGTTAGCTGGGACTGAATCCCAGCTTTTGACAGGTAGCTCCTAAACTCCCCAAAGAGGTACTCGCCACCACGATCTAATCGCAGTATCTTGATACTTTTACCTCGATGTTTCTCCACATCTGCCTTGAATTCTTTGAACTTATCAAAGCATTCAAACTTGCGGCGCATCAGGTAAATGTACCCATACCTTGAATAATCGTCAATGAAAGTGACAAAATATTCAAAGCCTCCTCTTGCCTGGATTGACATAGGGCCACATACATCAGAATGAATCAGTTCTAACACCTCTTTTGCCCTATACCCCTTAGCCTTGAAAGGCCTCTTGGTCATCTTCCCTTCCAAGCAAGACTCATAGGTCGAGAGATCCTCCACCACCAATGAACCCAAGGGCCCATCGACTATCAACCTCTGAATCCTACTAAGGTTAATATGACCAAGCCTAAGGTGCCAAAGATATGTCTGATTCATCTTAGAAGGTTCTTTTCTCTTATTTAAGTTAGATGATGAGCTATTTACTTCAGTGTGCATCGTGGGAGGTTTTGATTCTAGAGTATACAGATTACCAACCAACGTACCCGAACAGATAATCTCTCTGTTTCTCTTAATAACAACTTTATTATCAAAAGTAACAGAATATCCATCCTTAAATAACTTAGAAACTGAAATTAAATTCTTTCTAAATGAAGGTACATAAAGGTAATCTCTCAGAACTAACACTTTATTCCTCTCACAAGATAAATAAAAGACTCCCACTACTACTGCTGCTACTCTTGTAGCATTGCCCATGTAGACCATGATTTCTTCATTCGCCAGCCATCGGGTTTCCTGGAACCCCTGCAGAGTATTGCAGACATGGTCAGTGGCTCCTGTATCTACACACCAGGTACTGGTAGATAGCACCGCTAAGCATGTTTCAACGACTAGGGTTGAAGAAATACCTTTGCTTTTATGATGGGCACAGTCTGCCTTCCAGTGCCCAGTTTGCTTACATGTGAAGCACCTGCCCTTTGTCTTCTTCACACCAGTCCGGGGTCCTTGTGATGCTCCTGCCTTCTTGAACCCTCCTCGTTTCTTCTTCTTCCTGCCTTTCGGCTCAGAAGTAGAAACCTTTTGAGTTACTAAGGCATATGAGTTCTTCTGAAAAAGTGTCTCTGCCGCCTGGAGTTCTCCTAGCAGTACACCCAACGTATAATTCTTCTTGTTCATATTATAGTTGTGGTTGAACTGCTCAAAACTCTTCGGTAGAGACTGGAGTATGATATCGACCTGGGATTCCCCATCAATTTCGGCTCCCAATACCTCAATCTGATTGAGATGAGCCATCATCTTTATGACATGCTCCCTAACGGGTGTCCCTTCAACCATAGTGGTTGACATCAAATTCTTCATCGCACTTTGCCTAGCAGCTCGACCTTGGTGTTCGAAGAGGTCTTTGAGGTTCAGCATCATGTCACTGGCAGTGGGCATGACCTGATGCTGATGTTGCAGCACATTCGACATCGATGACAGAATGTAACACCGCGCCATCTCATCTGCCTTTTTCCACTTCCTATAATGCTCCCTCAACTCTTCACCAGAGTCTTCTCTAGGCTTTTCCGGACATTCTTCGAAGAGTACAAATTTGTACTCCTCAGCAGTGAGGACAATGTCTAGGTTCCTCTTCCAGTCAATATAATTAGGGCCAGTAAGTTTATTGTCCTTAAGAATGGTTGCTAGTAGAGTAAAAGTCATTATGAAAAACCTGAGAATCACAACATACACTACTTTAGAAATCGAAAATAAATTGATTCCTCAAAACAATTAATTTTTGAATTTCACCAACACCCCTGTTCACCGAGAAATTCGCATGTCACGATGGTGTGGACGTATACGAATCCCTTCATTCGTAAGAGGAGGTTTTACCCATTGATCTTACGATCTTGTCAACCTAACTTTTTGACAAGTAAGATCAATAGTTGGTTTCCTTCGGCTCTGCAGAATAATAGCAGTGACTCCGATGGGGAGAATACTATTATTCGTATCTAAGTGTGCACCATTACACGACAGCAAGAAAATTATTTCTGATTATGTGCCTTCCGATGGGGAAGTCAACATGCTCTTCAATAATTTTCTACAGTTTTTTTTTGACCTAGTGATCCGCAGAACAAGTTCATCTGATGGGGAGAAAGGCACTCAGAGCCGACGCGCAGACTTGTTCACATCACTTATCGAATTGTAATGGAAGCCGTGAGACCCTTAGGGTCCCTCTCCCACTTAGTAGTTTATCTCGAGGAATTTTCTAGCACTACCACACAACCAAGCACACAACCAACAACATGAAAATAAAAATAGTGAAAAATCCTAGATTTTCCAACTTTCATGGCCCCTTGGTCTCTCATGTGCCTCTAGTCGTGTCGTCATTTTGTCCACTCCTCCCTTCCTTCTGCGCATGCTACCTTGAGGGTTCTCCGAGCCGAAATGAAGAGTTAATTATTTACATCATTGATCCTATACTCCACGAAGGAGTGTACATGAAATCTAGATCAATTGTAAAATAAAAAACTCGGCTAAACATGTGCCGTATTTAATTACAAAAATTAAATACCTAGCCTCGTCAACCCTGAGGATTAATTAATTACAATAATTGCAAACATTCACACAAATAATATTTTGGCCATGAAGTTGGAATCTCACGCCTGCAACACAGAGTTAGGCTACACACATCCACGCATCATCAAAATAAAAATTTATGAAAAATTGCAAAAATAACCAATCCTAAACACACAAAGCCGAAAACCACAGCTCTGATACCAATTGTTGGGTATGGCTTGGCGGATTTCCCTAGCAAATACCTAGACGATCCGAGAGACCTCTCTATGCCTACAGATTAAAAATTTAATCCGAATAGAGAGTCGTTTACCATCGACCATCTCGTGCCGTATCGAATGATCCAAATTGCAACTTAGCCAATTACCAAAATTGGCCTTACACTTTACTCGACCGTTCGACCGTGGAAAAGGCGACGAGTTGATCGCCGGATTTTGTGTTTATGGTCGGGGTCCAGTTAAGAATTTATTAAATATATTTTGCAAGGAAAACAATAAATTCTAACACATAAAATGACGAGACATATCAACATGGCACATACATGACATATGGAAATACAAAGGAGCGTATGGAAGGTTATACCTTTCCGATCACCTCGCGGTCTTCTACCTTATGTCCCTCCCTTCGCGGACGTCGTGTGGGCGACGATCTACCGAGATTCGAGATCACCAAAAGCTCCAACCAATCCCCTTCTCCAACCGGCCGAAAATCCTAAGCCCTAGGGTTTGCGCCGCCGGCACCTCCTCCCCTCCCTTTGCGCCGCCGTCCACCGGAGCCGGCTCCAAGCCCTCCGGATCAGCGGAACACCTTGAGAGGAAGATGAAGAAGAAGAAGAAGGAAAGAAACAACCTTCTCCTCAGCTACAAAAGCCCACGCAACGCCCCCACGGGCTGGATCGGATGGTAAGGTGCCTGGCCATTTACATGGAGGTCTCAGGTTCGAGGGTCACCAGTTGCACACGGGGATAAAATCCTGGTCTGCTGGCATTAATTCCCTCGACCCCAGGCGCCTCACCACACCAGTGATAACTGTGATTTACCTCCTCCGTGTTGGTCCTGGGGCGGGCTGGCGGGGGCGCTGGGGGCGAGCGTTTCACCTTTTTTACAAAAGCCCACGCAACTCCTTCTCCTTGCTTGCGGCGCCGGCGCAACCCAAGGTTGCGCCGCCTACAGCCGGTCGCCGTCCCCTCTTCCGACCGCCATGAGCACCACACATGGTAGAGGACTCCTCTACCTTGCTTCTGTAAGCCTCAGCCGGAGTTTGGTGGAGGAGGGAAGAAGAACCGAGGAGCTTCCTCCTCTTCTTCTTGTTGTGCCGCCGAGAGAGAGAGAGAGGGAGAGGGAGAGGGAGAGGGAGAGGGTTTTAGGTCTTGTCTCTATGATTGATTAATTGACTTGGTTTCTTGATATCATAGGGTATTTATAGGGCTAAGGCAAGGACCAAGAGGAGGAGTTGATTCTTGGCCCGCTAATGGATCCAAACCCGATCCATTAATTAAGATCCATTCCACTAAAGGATCTTAATTGAACTCACATCACCAATCCCCATATTTTCATATGGGCTCCACATATTACGAGTCGTTCATCCCCGTGTTTAAGATCGTGCATGCCCATTAATTAATTAAATTGCTGACAATTTAAATTAATTAACTTCTGAATTCTTGATTAGTACCACTCAACCTTATCAACGTGCCGGATCAAATCCACCTGCAGGGTTTGGCACGATGAACCTTTTGAGCTCATCAAGGGGGCATCATCATCCTGACTCACTAGGACACGGATTCCGTCAATAATCATCGGCACATCATATTATTAATATTATTTCCCAACTTACCGGGTCTATCGATCTAACAGAATAGATCTCGTCCTTTGATAAATTAAAGAAATAACAAATAATAATATATGCTAAATATTATTTCGGGATTAAGGGATCGTCCTCCATAATAACAACTGAGGTTCTATTCAATTATCTAGTCAGTATAAATCGGATAACCTCGGATTTCGGTCCTGCTCAATGTACTCATAGCACACTAGTGTAGTCCTATGGTCAAGACCAACCACACCTGACTACACTACAACCTGCCCGATGGGTTTGTCCAATTCCATCTAGGTTGTGAGCCTCTAATTATGCTAATTAAGGCACTGATAACATGATCTTCCGTGTGACACCACACACCATGTTATCTACAATGCAAAGCAATGAGACTTCGTGTATGTACTATTATAAATAAACACCTAGTGTAGTGTGATTCTCTTTTCATGAAAAATATTCATATAATAAAAGTCATGTCTTTCAGTATACCATCTTACAACATAAGCCTCCAGCTTGTCTCTATGTCATCCTTCACTCATGCCTCAAAGTCCGCGCCCCTCGGCTCATCAGCCCTTTATCCAAGGTCCCTCGAGTGCACACAAGCCTCCAGCTTGTCTCCATGTCACCCTTCACCGTATCGAAGCCGTCCAGCTAGGTCAATATGCGTAACCTGCATATCCTGCACACTCACATACACATATTAGAGCACAAGGAAAAATCTAACTTAAACTCTTTGCCCAAACATCAAAACACATGGTCACTCCGAACCATAGATTGCCTCAACAAGGGAAGCTGACCGAGTACGAGAGAAGGAGGTCCCCGGAGAAGATTGTCGGAAAATGAGCACCTCTAGATCTCACCGAATCCCTAGCAGAGCGACTAAGTGCAGCAATTCGGCGTCAAAACTTAGGAGCGATGGTAAAAAGAGGGGCGGTAAAGGCCTATTTATAGGCCAGACCGGCTAGCGCCATCCATCTGATAGCAAGCCCGACAAAAGCTGGGAAAGAACCGCAGCCGTCCGATCAGACCCGCGGTAACTCCCGAGGCGGTGCTGCACACATGCGCCTCAGTCATTCGGCAAGTCCGGTGGTCGACACTTCGTTACTCGGGAAATGAATGGCCCGCAGACACATGGCTCGGGCAATTAAGGCGACAATTAAAGGAGAAGATACGAGGTGATTTGGCCTGTGCCGAGATGGGAAACGGAAAAGGCATTTGATAAGATGTTCACTCGACGATCGGACCGCTGGCTCGGGGCTGACCGCAGAGGTTGGCGGTAATAACAGACTACTCAGGTGCGTCAGACTTGTGTAACAACGGTACTCCGATCAGTCGGACTCGATGCCTCCTTCTTCTTTTTTTTAACGAAAGGCAAATTATATCATCAATAAAAGGTCCTACAAACATGTGTCTTAGGATAGCCACCTGACTCTGGCTAGATATCAGATTCAAGTTGCTATCCAGGTATGTCACCTATTATATGTATGTGTACTGTCACAATACCAATCCTAAAATACTCCCTACATCAGTCATGACCGCTGTAGTGTCCCCTCACAACATATCACATACGACATATACTATAAAATCACTATCCACCATCTCCCTGTACTCGTGCTATGTCCACCACCTGCAGGGCCATGGTGTCATAATCGCTAGTCATCCCGCTTTGCCCAACAACCAACCTGGTCCATGCCCTCAAAACCTGGCCTCAATGCGTATCATAGAGGTAAGCTGCTAGGCCTCTCCTGCATGAAGCTGCATCCATCCTATTCGGCTGCTCCCTGGCATGGGCTCCTGTCTCTAGCCAATCCTCTGCGGTAGCACACATGTGTCGTCGCACCCACTTTTAGCAAGTGATCAATTATCAACAGATTTATTATGCATTTACCGCGAGTCATTTGCTGCAGGCTAAATAGGTCATTTATGGTGGACCTATTCATCCTCCTAGGCTTTTTGGCAAAGCCTCAACCATCAACGAATTTGACGTACCTTTACCGCGAGTCGTTTACTGCAGGCTAGATAGGTCTATTGGTGGATCTATGCACCCTCTTAGGCTTTTGACAAAGCTTCAGTCATCAATGAATTTGATATGTTTTTATCGTGAGCCATTTACTACGGGTTAGATAGACTATTTGTGATGAGCCTATTCACCAACCTCACATCTCAACCTCCTGTATGACCCTAGCACTCACTGTGTATCCACATTTTTTTATTTGGTGAATGGCCAGTCAACCTCCACTCCAGCCACCGTTTTTTTTTGTCAATGCCCAGTCAACCTTCACTCCAGCCACCGCGCACGTGGCAAGTCAAGAACATGGTCAACCCCGCAAGTTGACGAGGTCAAAGGCCAATGCCCAGTCAACCTCCACTGCAAGCACAGCTCGCGTGGAAGCGCAGGACAAAGCCACCGCTCCAAAGCCCAGTCAACGCCTCCAAAGCCCAGTCAAGCACGTGGAAGTCAAGCACTGGTCAAAATGCACATGTGGACCAGGTCAAATTTGCCACTTAGCTCTTTGACCTGGTCAACTCCGTAGTCCCAGCCAAAATTGTGCCTGCTGACCAGGTCAAGTTCTGGTCAACCGCGCCTGTTGACCAGGTCAAACCTGGTCAACGTTTTTTTCCCCACACGTGCATACTCTACACGCCCACACACGCTACTACACACACACACAAAACCATACATCTGTACATATCCCTCCCTCACATGTAAGCACCCATACGCATACAAAACTCAATGGAATGCTACCGTAGTGCAAGGTCTGACGTGATATCCATCAATTTGTATACATGAATATGTACTCTCCTGAATGCAGTCTCCATCTCGAACCTTTCTTCCTGAAAACGTGCGTAGTTGCGGCTCTGCCATACATAATGCACTATAGCTGTCATGGCCACATGCCTCGCCTGCATCAATGTCCCTGTGCCTCGATAGTACCGTGCAAACACCCGCAGCATCCTCCTGTATGTCGTCATCTCCTGTGTCATTCATAGCCATGCTTTAATACGGTCCCATAACTGCCTCACCTGTGGGCATTCAAAAAAAGATGTGCTCCTGTGTCTCATGCTCTGTTCTGCAAAATGCACATATCCTGTCAGTGTTATCCAGATAGTGCATCCGGTCTGCTGTGGCCAGTCTGCGATGCGCTAGTAACCATAATGTGAATCTGTGGCTGGGCTGTATCTGTTTCCTCCACACTATTTTAGCCCACGGCTTACGAACAGTCACGCCTCGGAAAAAGTCATATGCCCGTGCAACCCCTCTGCGATGTACGTTGTGCTGGCCGAACTGTTAGTGATATGAGAGAAGTGTCCTAAGGCAATCGTCTTATGATGGTAAATATTTATTTTAATAAATGATAATTCACTATTTGAGTATACATGTTTGTGTATTTGATTGTGATCTTAAACTCACCTACTGAATGTCTGTAATACAATTCACAGCATAAGAGAATTTGTGATGAGATCACAACTAGTGATTATCTCTACATGTGCAATTGTAAAGTATTGAAAATATCCCTAGTCGATGAATTGATAAAAAACGGGCACTATCAATTCTGTTGAGACTAGCATGGGTTATTCTCTAATCAGCTGATTCTCACTGGCTGGTGACATTGGGATGTCCGGAGATAAACATGGATGCTAGTTAAGGGAACTAGTTCATTGGAGTGGCTGGCTGTAAAACTTCACATGGTAGTCTATATATAGACATGTCAGTGAAGTTCTTACTGCAGCTTAAGTGCGATGTTCCTTTGACTTGCGGTGTTCAAGTCATCTTGGTCATGGAGACTTATGCTTTAACATCTTAAGCAAGCATCTCCAAGGAGGTGTGGACCCAGGATGGTTGGGTATAAGCCGAAATGCCCGAAGATGTTTGAACAGCCTACAAAGGATTCACCACTCCTTGCGAGGAGATGTATACCCAGGCCTATCGTCGGATTGTTACTCAAAGCCTCTGGCCAGAGCATATCATGTTTAGAGTATGAGTCTCTTAAATACATGAGAGTAATTAGAAATCCAAAGGACGAGAAAGACACTACTTGGGCTAGGTGTGACGTAGTCAGTCTAGTGGGGACTGACACAAGCAGACCATGTCCTGAACCAAGTGGGTATAAGATGGTGAAGGGAATGAGGCACGATTCATTAGAGCTGCTGAAGGCTTTCAGAATTACTTCTGAGGTCAACCGTTGATCTTTCGATTAATTGGGGGTCATGATGTACTACTAGGTGCCACTCATGATCGTTCTATAATTGGTTAATTATAGACGACCAACATAAATCGAAAGCCTATTTAGTCACACGCACTACGAGTAATCCGAGGGATTTAAAACGAGTTGAAAATTGGATTTTCCAATCAAGAGACATAAGTCGAATATGAATTTATCAGAGGCGCATTGAAAACTTAAAATGGCTAAGTCTTTTGAAGGCTTATTGGGTGAATTAAATGAGTTTAATTCACGAGGGTTTGGCTTGGTTTGACCGGCCAAAGAGGGTGTCCACCCTCTTGGTTTGGCCGGCCACTACAAAGGGGAGAAACCAATTTATTTGGTTTAAATTATAAAATAAATCAAGAGCGATTTATTTTATAAAATTATGGATAAATAAATTTGTTTCCATGAAAATTAAAATAAACTTTAAATGGTTTATTTTTTATTTTATAAAATCAATTATGAATTGATTTTTCCATTATAAGAAAAATTTATTATATATTAAATTTATTCTTTTTATGGAAATTAAAATGAACCATGGATTGGTTTATTTTATTTTATAAAATCAATTATGAATTGATTTTTCCATGATAAAGAAAAATTTATATAATAAATTTATTCTTTTTATGGAGATTAAAATAAAACTTTAAATGGTTTAATTTTATTTTATAAAATCAATTATGAATTGATTTTTCTATGATAAGAAAAATTTATAAATTTCTTGCAAATTTTATTCCATAATAAAAGGAGAGATGTATTTGTTTTATTATAAAGTTAGTTATAATAAAACTTGGCATAATGGAATAATTCATAAGAAAATTTATAAGATAAATTCCTTATGAAAATTTATTCCGTTAATTCCGTTAAAGGGGAGGTATGGCAAGGGAGAGGCTACTATATAAAGGAACCAAGGCTAGGCTTGAATTTCTCAATTGAGTTATCAAGAGATTAGTAGCTCCCTCTCTCTCTCTAACTCTCTCTCTCTCTAGGGCCGGCTCTCTCTCTCCTCCCCTAGGACCGGCGCACATCCCAAGGGTGGCCGAGAGCTTCATCCGCCAAGAAGGTGCCGAAGAAGAAGAAACGGATCGTGACTCCTTCTTTCCTTTCCCGGAATTTTGATTCCGTTACTTGGTGGTTAGTTTCTATATCTCTCTCTTGATATTCTAGTTGTGTCTTTGGAGAATCTAGTAGTTCTCGTCGACACAAAACTCGTGGCTTTGCGAAGTCATCCCGAAGAGAACTCGGCGTGGACGCGAATAGAGGCGGAGCTTCCAAGGGACGCTACGGTTGGATCTCGTCCCTTACTTCGAGTTACGCGAGGTACAAAGTAAATTAGTTTACTTTTTCGCAAAATTTTAATTTATGATCATGTCCACACATCATAGGTCGCATGCTAGATACGTGGATAAAAATAATTTGAGAAATTATTTATGCTAATTCTTCCGCTGCACGTAAATATTTTAAAATTTACGAACCCGTATCCTTGTCAACATGCACTCGGTCCCAACATGAACCACTCTGCTAATGTGCACCATGCCCTCTCTATGGATCCTGCCGATCTGACTATCTAATCCCGTATCTGTGCCAACCTCTTCAGCAGGGGTGAGTCAGTGTGCCTAGGCTGCCATCTACAAACATCCACGCTATGCAAATATGTATGATGAATCCATCTCACCCATAATGTGTCCTGCTTATCTTTGATGCGCCATAATACTTTAGTAAGCAAAGTCGGAGTTCGGTCGGCCCGCCTGGCGCCACGTCAGGGTAGAGGCGAGATAGGGGTTCTCGGGGTCCCGGTGGATCGAATAGCTTAGACGACAATCGGGCCGATGTCGCCCGACCCGGCTCGTCCTACGCTTGGGCCGCGGAAGACCAAACCTGACCCAGGCACACCTGGCGTCAATGGAGGCCCAACAGGCAAGCCGGAGAAGGCCCGACAGGAGGAGTTCCCGAGTTGGGGGACCCCGAGTCCCCAACTGCTCAACCCCTAGATAGGACGGGCTCGGCGGGGCCGAGCGCTTCCTGACTCGGCCGCAATGGCCGTGGGGCCAGGATCCATCTAGAGTCGCCGAATGACGCTCCCCGACAAAACTGGTCATCACCCTTAGGAATGCTCACCCACTCTCTGACATCACACAAGCAGAAGCGGTACGGGGTCGACACGGAACTGACACACTTCAGGTCCAAATCGCGGATATCTCGCTGACACCGTGATCCCCCTGCCATCCCGTACCACGACCACCTGCGTTCGCATCAGGCCGAGCGGCGCCTGGTGACGCACGTCAGCGAGCTGGTAGCACCCCTTGCCTTATTTGGGCATGCAACGCCTCACCCTGCCAATACTGGCCACGCCCTGCCCTGCTCTCGCTTAAGACAGGGAGTGGCAGGCCGGGCAGAAGCTGTCGGCTCCCCCGGTTATATAAGCCTCTCCGCTCCCCGTCGCACAGGTACGCGTAATAGTATTTTTTCCATTATTTCATTGCTTTTTCGCTCTTCCACCACCGGGGACTGACTTGACCGTCGGAGTGCATTGCTGGGAACTTTTTCCGGCGGATTCGCTAACGGGCTTTTTCTCGCAGATCGGAGCCAGCATCCATAGCTCGTAGCGCTCGGAGGGTCACTTCACTCTTGGGAGTCCACCTCACTTCGCGACAGGATCACATATACATATGCATAACATAGCTTTGAAATACAAATCATATCAAGGACAGGTTTAATTAATTTTTTATAACATTTTAACTTTTTAGATAAGTCGAAATAAATAATAAATATTATATTTGAACTTTTTACAAATTCAAAAACCCATAGAAATTGAAATGAGTGCAATTAAAGCTCTAAAAGTCCATCAGTAAATTTCAGTTAAAATTCACTAATCGAGAAACCCCCCCCCCCCCCCCCCGACCCGATATGAATAATATCATGGCCAATATGGGCCTAATATAATCTGTATCAAACCCAATATGGGAGTTTTGTCGATTCATTCGCGAAATATGGATGAACTTAGAGAGTTCTGATTATATTCATTTCAATTCCTATAATTTTCTGATATTGCAAAGAGTTCAAAATGATATCTATTATTTATTTTGACTTCTTGAAATGTAATACCAAAGAATCAGCTAAAATCTTATATTAGGCCTAATATGAGTTCATATCATGCTCACGTTAGGCCTAATATAAACTTATATTAGACCCACATTAAGCCTGCATAGACACATATCAGGCTCAACATGAACCTAATGTGGGATTTTAATTATTCTTTCAATAACATTTTAACGTCTTTGGATAAGTCAAAATAAACAATGGATAACATATTTAAATTTCTTATAATTTCAGAAATCCACATAAATTGAAAATGGGTGCAACCCATTGTGGATTTCTAATATAATTTTTGAAATATCAAATTGTAATTATTTTAAGTCATCTGGACTTATAGTTGGTAAGATGCTTAAATATATTATCTATTATTTATTTTAGATTATCCAAAGATATTAAATTATTATCAAAAGAATCAATTAAACTTCGGCAATTTACCAAAGGGCGTATGCAATAATCGGTAATTACCAACGGGCGCACCATGATTTTATTTTCACCAAAGGGCGCACTCATTATAGTGAACTTCCTCTTATACCCCTCATGTTATCTATTGTCTTTCTCTTTCTCTCTCAGTAATAAATTCTGTGACGTAAGCACATGCAACGTGACTTAATTACTGACTTTTATTTTAAAATAATATCTAATGGAATCGGCGCTAAATTAAAAAACGAAAGATAAAAATTAAAAAAATATTTCACTTTAAAAATTTCTCATCCAACGTGATTTAAAAATATAAATAAATAATTTTTATTTTTATTAATAGAAATTAATATATTAAATAATATTTAATAAATATATTAATGTATAAAAAGTTTTTAGAAACAAACTGTTGGATTTAAAAATATAAATAAATAATTTTATATTTGATTAATAGAAATTAATATATTAAATAATATTTAATAAATATATTAATGTATACATATGTTTTGAAAAAATTGACCGTGGTAGCTTTCAGGCCCACGCTGGGCCTGAAATATTTTTATTTCAGGCCCACGCTGGACCTGAAATATTTTTATTTCAGGCCCAGCGTGGGCATGAAATTTATTATTTCAGGCCCAGTGTTGGCCTGAAATTTTTTATTTCAGGCCCACGTTGGGCCTGAAATCTTTTGATTCAGGCCCGACGTGAACTCAAATTTTTTTTCTATTTAAAAAATATATTAATATATAAAAAAAACCTATCAAAACACTTAATTTTAGATTCAAACGCAGGACCTGAAGTCATCCCAGGAGGGTTTGAAGTCAAATAACTTCAGATCCTATACATAATTAATTTAATAAATAATAATTAAATATAAAAAATATTTTTAAAATAAAAATTTTTTAGTGAGGGCCTGAAGTCATCAGTGACTTCAGGCCCTCTATCTGAAAAATTTTCCCTTAGGCCTGAAGTCATCCGACTTCAGGCCTAAGGAGGGCCTGAAGTCAGATGACTTCAGGCCCTCCATTAAATATATAAAAATAATAAAAACTTTGTTAAAAAAAAGGTATAATATATAATTACATAATAATAAAATGTTATAGGAGTGGTTTAGGTATATCAGTGAGTTTTGAGCAAAACTCACTGATGGACCTACCATATTTGAAATTCTGAAAACTCATTATCAGTAGACAGGGTTGAGCTAAGAGATGAGATTTTGGGTGCCGAAACCTCTAATCTTGCCGTATCACCAATGCTATAGCAGTGGTTTAGGTATATCAGTGAGTTTTGAGCAAAACTCACTGATGGACCTACCATATTTGGAATTCTGAAAACTCTATATCAGTAGACAGGGTTGAGCTAGGAGATGAGATTTTGGGTGCCGAAACCTCTAATCTTGCAGTATCACCAATGCTATAGGAGTGGTTTAGGTATATCAGTGAGTTTTGAGCAAAACTCACTGATGGACCTACCATATTTGAAATTCTGAAAACTCTATATCAGTAGACAGGGTTGAGCTAGGAGATGAGATTTTGGGTGCCGAAACATCTAATCTTGCTGTATCACCAATGCTATATGAGTGGTTTAGGTTTATCAGTGAGTTTTGAGCAAAACTCACTGATGGACTTACCATATTTGGAATTCTAAAAACTCATTATCAGTAGACAGGGTTGAGCTAGGAGATGAGATTTTGGGTGCCGAAACCTCTAATCTTGCTGTATCACCAATGCTATAAGAGTGGTTTAGGTATATCAGTGAGTTTTGAGTAAAACTCACTGATGGACCTACCATATTTGGAATTCTGACAACTCTATATCAGTAGACAGGGTTGAGCTAGGAGATGAGATTTTGGGTGCCGAAACCTCTAATCTTGCAGTATCACCAATGCTATAGGAGTGGTTTAGGTATATCAGTGAGTTTTGAGCAAAACTCACTGATGGACCTACCATATTTGGAATTCTGAAAACTCTATATCAGTAGACAGGGTTGAGTTAGGAGATGAGATTTTGGGTGCCGAAACATCTAATCTTGCTGTATCACCAATGTTATAGGAGTGGTTTAGGTTTATCAGTGAGTTTTGAGCAAAACTCACTAATATACCTAAACCACTCCTATAGCATTGTTGATACAGCAAGATTAGAGGTTTCGGCACCCAAAATCTCATCTCCTAGCTCAACCCTGTCTACTGATATAGAGTTTTCAGAATTCTAAATATGGTAGGTCCATCAGTGAGTTTTGCTCAAAACTCACTGATATACCTAAACCACTCCTATTGCATTGGTGATACAGCAAGATTAGAGATTTCAGCACCCAAAATCTCATCTCCTAGCTCAACCCTGTCTACTGATAATGAGTTTTTAGAATTCCAAATATGGTAAGTCCATCAGTGAGTTTTGCTCAAAACTCACTGATAAACCTAAACCACTCCTATAGCATTGGTGATACAGCAAGATTAGAGGTTTCAGCACCCAAAATCTCATCTCCTAGCTCAACCCTGTCTACTGATATAGAGTTTTCAGAATTCCAAATATGGTAGGTCCATCAGTGAGTTTTGCTCAAAACTCACTGATATACCTAAACTACTCCTATAGCATTGGTGATACTGCAAGATTAGAGGTTTCGGCACCCAAAATCTCATCTCCTAGCTCAACCCTGTCTACTGATATAGAGTTTTCAGAATTCCAAATATGGTAGGTATATCAGTGAGTTTTGCTCAAAACTCACTGATATACCTAAACCACTCCTATAGCATTGGTGATACAGCAAGATTAGAGGTTTTGACACCCAAAATCTCATCTCCTAGCTCAACCCTGTCTACTGATAATGAGTTTTCAGAATTCCAAATATGGTAAGTCCATCAGTGAGTTTTGCTCAAAACTCACTGATATACCTAAACCACTCCTATAGCATTGGTGATACAGCAAGATTAGAGGTTTCGGCACCCAAAATCTCATCTCCTAGCTCAACCCTGTCTACTGATAATGAGTTTTCAGAATTCCAAATATGGTAAGTCCATCAGTGAGTTTTGCTCAAAACTCACTGATAAAGCTAAACCACTCCTATAGCATTGGTGATACAGCAAGATTAGAGCTTTCGGCACCCAAAATCTCATCTCCTAGCTCAACCCTGTCTACTGATATAGAGTTTTCAGAATTCCAAATATGGTAGGTCCATAAGTGAGTTTTGCTCAAAACTCACTGATATACCTAAACCACTCCTATAGCATTGGTGATACTGCAAGATTAGAGGTTTCGGCATCCAAAATCTCATCTCCTAGCTCAACCCTGTCTACTGATATAGAGTTTTCAAAATTTCAAATATGGTAGGTCTATCAGTGAGTTTTGCTCAAAACTCACTGATATACCTAAACCACTGCTATAGCATTGGTGATACGGCAAGATTAGAGGTTTCAGCACCCAAAATCTCATCTCTTAGCTCAACCCTGTCTACTGATAATGAGTTTTCAGAATTTCAAATATGGTAGGTCCATCAGTGAGTTTTGCTCAAAACTCATTGATATACCTAAACCACTCCTATAACATTTTATTATTATGTAATTATATATTATACCTTTTTTTAACAAAATTTTTATTATTTTTATATATTTAATGGAGGGCCTGAAGTCATCAGACTTCAGGCCCTCCTTGGGCCTGAAGTCATCAGACTTCAGGCCCTCCTTAGGCCTGAAGTCGGATGACTTCAGGCCTAAGGGAAAATTTTTCAGATAGAGGGCCTGAAGTCACTGATGACTTCAGGCCCTCACTAAAAAATTTTTATTTTAAAAATATTTTTTATATTTAATTATTATTTATTAAATTAATTATTTATAGGATCTGAAGTTATTTGACTTCAAACCCTCCTGGGATGACTTCAGGCCCTGCGTTTGAATATAAAATTAAGTGTTTTGATAGGTTTTTTTATATATTAATATATTTTTTAAATAGAAAAAAATTTGAGTTCACGCCGGGCCTGAATCAATAGATTTCAGGCCCACACTGGGCCTGAAATAAAAAATTTCAGGCCCACGCTGGGCCTGAAATAAAAATATTTCAGGCCCAGCGTGGGCCTGAAATAAAAATATTTCAGGCCCAGCGTGGGCCTAAAATAAAAATATTTCAGGCCCAGCGTGGGCCTGAAAGCTACCACGGTCAGTTTTTTCAAAACATATATATACATTAATATATTTATTAAATATTATTTAATATATTAATTTCTATTAATCAAATATAAAATTATTTATTTATATTTTTAAATTCAACAGTTTATTTTCAAAAACTTTTATATATTAATATATTTATTAAATATTATTTAATATATTAATTTCTATTAATAAAAATAAAAATTATTTATTTATATTTTTAAATCACGTTGAATGAGAAATTTTTAAAGTGAAATATTTTTTTAATTTTTACCTTACGTTTTTTAATTTAGCACTGATTTCATTAGATATTATTTTAAAATAAAAGTCAGTAATTAAGTCACGTTGCATGTGCTGACGTCACAGAATTTATTACTGAGAGAGAAAGAAAAAGGCAATAGATAATATGAGGGGTATAAGAGGAAGTTCACTATAATGAGTGCGCCCTTTGGTGAAAATAAAACCATGGTGCGCCCGTTGATAATTACCGATTATTACGTACGCCCTTTGGTAAATTATCGATTAAACTTTAAATGTCATGAGTCTGATATAATTTATATATCATAGTTAAGTTATACATGCATATAAAAAGAAAGAAAATTGATATTACATGCCTAAAAGTGAGAAAAATGAGATAGAGAGAAACGAAAAAAGAATTAGATAGGATAGAATAGAATAGGAAACATATATAATTCAATGTAACACGTGCTTTTTGATAAATTTAAAATTTTAACGGCATGATTTAATGAATTCCCAATTTATCTTTATAAAAAATAATATAATAATTTTTTAAAAATTTTTAATAAGAAAAGAAATCGAGGAAAGATCAACCATTCTGATTTTTATTTTGTTTATATTTTTCTTATCGGCTTGTAATTAGTGAATAATTTTAAAATGTATATAATAGGATCCCGGGCTAGTTTGTGTATAGTCTGGCCCGATCACTTGACATCTCGTCAACAGGAGATAGATTTATAGGCTTCAGAAGCCCAGGAGATATAAGACTTGTATGAGCGGCCCAACCTAGCTCTCTCGAGAACGAAAAAGGATGGGCCCTAACAACAAGTAATCATGTCGACTAAGGGGATCGGAAGTCCCTGAAAGGCCCCCCAGGTCCAGCAAGGCCTGGATTAGGAGGCCTGAGTCGCAGGAGGCTCAATTCACAGCGTCACTGAATCTCAGTTCTCCCGAGTCGGGGGAACCTCAAACTCAAAGCATCTTCAGGACATACGCAACTATACGCTTACACATCACTCAACTCAGCATCCCCGATCGGGCGCGTGACGACCCACGTTCCTCAGAATCGGCCTGACCGAGCGTCCAGACTATCGTGGGCCTGCCCCCACACCCCTCTCGACAGTTCGGCTCCCAGCCAACGCGTGGCGGCCCACGCTCCTGGGGTAAGCCCGAGCCAGAGGAGGCTTTACATGATGTATCACCGAATCACACTAACACTCTAGACCCTCAGTCGGTCTCCTCGTCTTGTGCCCTCAGTCGGCACCGATACTCTAGGCCTTCAGTCGGCCTCCTAGTCTTGTGCCCTCAGTCGACATCGATACTCCAGGCCCTCAGTCGGCCTTCTCATCTTGTGCCCCCAGTCGACATTCGTCGTGACTCACCAGAACAACCACTCCCTGACACCAGACTAGCAGAAGGAGTATGGCAGGTAGGGCATCATTCCGACACTAATCGCGAGTATCTCGCTAACGCCATGATCATCCTGCCACATCCTGAGCCTCCGTACCTTAATTACATACCTTTGTGTCAGGCTGAGCGGCGCCCAACGACGCTCACCATTAAGTTAACAGTGCCCTTTTCCTTATTCCGGTGTGCGACACCTTACCCTACCATCTCCGGGTATGCCTTATCCTGTCCTTGCTACGAGACAAAAGGTAGCAGGCTGGGCAGCAACTGTCAGCTTTCCCGACTATATAAGTCTCTCCGATCCACACGTCCCAGGGATGCGTAATAGTAATTTTGCTACTATTGCATTGCCTTTTGCTTTCCACTCTCAAGGACTAACTTGACCATCGGAGTGTCTTGCCGAGGATTTTTTCCGAGGGGTTCTAACTGTTGGTGCTTGGATGACTAGAGAGGGGGAGGGGTGAATGTATCCAGACACAAACTTCTTGAACTTATTGGAATTCTACACTTAGGGTTAGTCGCAGCACAGCGGAAGCAATACAAAAACAGAGATATGCAAAAACTAAACCCTAAACTAAGCACAAGCACAAAACACTAACAAAGAGGATTTATAAGGTTCGGGGATAACTTGCCCCTACTTCTTGGCGTGCCCGTAAGGTGGGCGATCCCTTGATCGTCGGCAGATCAAGCCTCGAAAAATCCAAATAAAATAGCATCTCCTTCTCGGTGGAGTAACCTCTCCACAACGTTTCAACAGAATGAAGATATTAAGCACAATGAAACACAAAGGAAACTTACAGAGCACTTAGGACAGTAAGAACACAAGCGAATTCCTCACCGAGCTCCACTCTGCCCAGATCTCATGCAAGAACTACCTGCTCTTCGTGTCTTCTTACTGATGAACTCGCCAAGCTCCTTGTTTCTTCCAAGTGCTCAAGTATCAGAATGTTGCTCAAGATTCACAGTTGCTTGCTCAAAGAGATGATCAAAGTTATCGCAAGAGCACAAGTGTTGTAGCCAAAGAAAAGTTCTCTCTTCTTCTCCACTTCTCAGGACTTTTAAGCATCTGACCTCTGCAGCTCACATCGCCAGCCACCAGACGCTCCACTGCAGCTCACCAGCTGCTCATCTGCTACTGCCCAGCTACCTTGACCTCTCCTGGACTCCCTGAGCTCCCCTCAGCCGAGCCCCAGTCAGCATTCCAGTGGCGCAGTCGCCCGTTGAAACCTGAGAAGGTAAACTGCCAAACCTGATGAAGCAAAAGCCTCCATTTGACTCCCCTTGAGTGAACCTGAGTTGTCTGCACACTTAGCAGCTCATTAGCACAGCAAATCAACAGAGGATCAAATATCAGAAGACTCAGAACACAGATCAATACTGTATCAGTAGAAATCAGAACGCGATCAGAACTCTGACAGCGCTTTTGAATTAAAGCTGTCAGCTACTGATCGGTCACCAGACCGATCAGAGTAACTCCTGATCGGTCACCAGACCGATCAGAGTGACTCCTGATCTGTCACCAGACCGATCAGGATGGGTCCAGACCGATCAGGCTCCAGCCTAATCGGTCCCCACTGAGAAATCAGAAATCGTGACTTCTTCGTGATCGATCACCAGACCGATCCTAAGTCGTGGATCGATCACCAGACCGATCCACCCCTTTGCAAAGTGATTTTCCAGCATCGCAACCCTAACCCACTGATCGGTCACCAGACCGATCAGGATGTGGCCTGATCGGTCTGGGGACGGATCAGAGCACCTCCTGACCGATCAGGCTCCAGCCTGATCGGTTATAGTGAGAAGCTCGCAACACTTGATCGTTCACCAGAACGGTCTGAATAGTCTCCCTAATCGATCACCAGACCGATCAAGAGATGATCAGTAGCCTAACAAAGTCACTATATGCTCCCTGATCAGTCACCAGACCGATCAGACATCACTGGATCGATCACCAGATCGATCCACAAAGGAACTCTGTGTCAACTTCCCTGATCGGTCATTAGACCGATCCAGGCAAGGCCAAATCCACTCTAAATCAAGAGAACAGGCTCCCAGCCTTCTCTGACTCGTGCTCAGTCCCTCGGACCAAGACTCCATGCCGAGTTTCACTCACCGGGACTTCAACCTAGCTTCTCAAGCTAGGACCTGACTTCACTCACCAGGATTTCATCCAACCTAGCTTCTCAAGCTAGAACCTGGCCCTCCAAGCCAGGGTTTCCCTGATCAGTCACCAGACCGATCCAAGCAAGGCCAAATCCATTCTAAGTTAAGAGAACGGGCTCCCAGCCTTCTCTGACTCGTGCTCAGTCCCTCGGACCAAGACTCCATGCCCAGTTTCACTCACCGGGACTTCAACCTAGCTTCCCAAGCTAGGACCTGGCTTCACTCACCAGGATTTCATCCAACCTAGCTTCTCAAGCTAGGACCTGACCCTCCAAGCCAGGGTTTCATCCAACCTAGCTTCCCAAGCTAGGACCTGGCCCTCTAAGCCAGGGTTTCATCCAACCTAGCTTTCCAAGCTAGGACCTGGCCCTCCAACCCAGGATTTCATCCAACCTAGCTTCTCAAACTAGGACCTGACCCTCCAAACCAGTGTTTCATACAACCTAGCTTCTCAAGCTAGGACCTGGCTTCCCAAGCCAGGATTTCCACCTAGTCCCACTAGGTATGCCTAGTCCCACTAGGTCTTTTCCACTCCACCTAGTTCCACTAGGTGTGACTAGTCCCTGACCAGGACTTAATCTCAATCATCTCATTAACCTAAACTAAAATCGGTGTTAACACCAAAACAACAATCAGGTTCAGACTGTAACGGTCTTTGTCTTGCAGATTAGGAGCGAGTCTCGCAACTAACCTTAGTAGTTCGTGATCCTCGGAAGACCATCTTGCTCTTAGGACATCCATCTCACTTCGCGACAGGATCATAATAACATCGAAATTTCTGAGATATATACTAAACGATAAGATATTTAAACCTCCTAATTTATCTACCTTCCATAAATTTCCGAGATATCTACTGAACGATAAGATATTTAAACCTCCTAATTTATCTCCCTTCCATGTGGCATAAGACAGTCCCATACAAAAAAAGAATGATGAGCCAGGCAGCAGACAAATTGAACCTAGGATGACCGACCCGGCCCCTCAGAAATTTCCCACCAGTTAAGACAGTCCCATACAGATTCGAGTGAAGGTTACTGCAATAAGGTAAATTAAAGACAAGCTAATAGTCAAATCATACCAAACCATATCAAATCAAATCAAACCAAACCAAACAGAATTAAACTGTAACTATAAAGTTAAATAATAATCAAAACGATCTAGAAAAACAACTGGCAAAAATGTCTAAAGCAAGTCAAAATTTTGATTTGATTTCAATTTCAATTTCATGTTATTCTATCAAGAATATGAGCGAAGGAAAAGATAGATAAAAAGAATGTAGCTATGAAAGTGAATATATCTGTTAATGCTTAATAGTATATCGACAACGTCCGATGATGCGCCAAATCAGAGTCTTGAACCCCCTTGGACCAAAGCCAAAGATCCATTTCGACACTGAGCACCTGAACCCAAAGCATGAGAATCAATTCAAAATTAATTTACAGTGATGAAGATGACCTTTAACAAGGAACAGAAAATTTAGTTAACCCTCTTTAACTCAAATTTAGTAAGCCAAGGGAATGCCTACCTTCTTTGCAAACTTTGATTCTATGAGATCTCTCATTTTTTCCACGGCAAAAATAGTGCAAGCGCGAATCTCGATCTCCTCCTCACTGCCGGAAGATATTTCGATCTTTGAATCGATTGACTTAGACAGAGTCGAGCTGTATTTCAGCACACCAAGCTGCCTCAGCACGGCAGGAACAATATAGTCCGCGAATATTGTGATTGAACCAACATCGTAGAATTTTCCATGTCCTTGACCCTTGAAGGCACCCCACACATCAGCTACAAAGATCTGCGCCCTCTTGTATAGAAAAACTTGGCGACCCTTGTATAGAGAATGATCTCGGAAACCTAATAATTGTCCACAACACTTGAGCATTCAGTAAGGATATGCCACATGGGAACTAACAAAAACTGGAATTGAGATCTTGCTCAATGCTCAGATACATTTGTTAAAGTCAGTTTACAAAGGGGAAAAGTATATTACCTGGAAAATGACGTGTCACAAGTGTAACTAAATGCGCAGCAGAATTTCCAGCTGCCTTTACAAGATTAGCTGCCTGCCCTTGGTAGCTTCTCTCAAGTTCCCTTCCTACCTGAAACGATAGAAGAAAAAGAAAAAAAAAAAAGCAAGTGAAGACAGGAAACTTATCGATCATGTTAGCTTTCTGTTGCAAAAAGTCTGCTCTCCATCCACACGGTAAACAATCACAATACTTGAGAATGATTGCAAGTTGCAAGGAAACGCATGGAAAAAAGATAATGCTAATAATGAACTAACTCATTAACTTATTAAGCTCCATCACAATGGACTAAAAATGTTTTCCCTTGAGTTAAAACCAACCAAATTTATCTAATGCTTATAACACCATTAGCTTATAATTTACGATGTGAGATTAAATTAGAATGTTACAATCTTATCCACTGTAGATTTGACGTCATTGACAAGATCCAAGCTCGAACCCATAGCTCAACAACAACAATTTCAAAATCAACTATTGATACAAAATACTTAAAAGTAATAATAGCTCACTTATCAAATTTTATGACCTCCCTTCTTAGTGAACAACTTAGGGTGGCGCTAAACAAAGTGTCACACTGACAAGACAGTTGTCCTATAATTCATGCCCTTATGCTTGAGACACATCTTGTGATAAACAAAAAACGATAAGCTCGTTAAAGATGAAAACAATAAAAAATTCAGAATAATATTCTTTTTCTCTGATGGTCATCAGATAAAAAAAAATTAAAATGCATATCATTTTTGCTTTACTTTAATACCATTTATTTTTCACAACTTACCGGGGCGACTAGCAACTATTAACTGATTGCTTGTATCTTCAAATTCACAAATGAGAGATAAACCCATTAATTTATCATACTCAACTAATGATATAACATAGTTAAGCCCAAATTAATAGCAGCAGCTTACATCTTATATAATCACTTTATTAGCTCATAGCTAAAATATATATATCACTAAATTAGGGTGTCACCAATAACAACGTGAATTATACAAGAAAACAATTTTAACACATCTCCAAAAACATTTTATTCAGTATAATCAAATAAAGGTTATCACCTCATGCAACAATCGAATACGCTCCTCCTCCAATGGAAGTGGGCGGGGCCAATTTAACAGTTCACGAAGTTGAGGGCCTAATATATGCAAAGGATAGAGTTCCATGACTTACTCAGTGTCCAAGAACAGAATAGTTTGCTAGCAAAAAACAATACAAGAATAAGGAACTAGGTTTAGATGAAACATGCCCAAGACAATAAAATATATACATATCTAGAATAACTCTCCCTACCATTGTAAGTTTGTAAGCGATCAGCATCAAGAACAGAATTATCCTGCTGTAGTGCGGCCTTCAGGCCTGATGCCAGATGATCATAGCTCAACTCTTCGTCTACAAAGTTGCAGTACCATATGCACCAACTTCAGTAGAAGATTGTGGGATATAGAAAGCGGAACATAGAAAGAATTTGCTACGAACAACTTTGTAAATCAAGAAAGCAAGGCATTTGCAAGGAGATGCTACATCTTAGGCAGGCTCACTAATTTGCATATACTTCTAAACAAAAACTGAAAGACAAATAATCCTACATAGTATATGTTAAATGTTGAATCAAAATCTCTTGGTTCAACTAGGTATCATGAGCAAAACATCACATTAACTATACCGATAGGTTTAAGTATTATTCTAGTACCATAGTTGAACAGAACTTGACTTAGAATTATAGAAACGTAAAGCCTATAGAGTGTTCCAAGGAAATTCCCAATTGATGGATCAATTTCCTATTTAATTGATTTCTTTGTATCAAGATTAGAGAGAGCAAAAAGGGTTAATTTAGGTCAGGTAGTGGCATTTATAACAACTTGAACTACATCCAAACCATTGCGGCGTTAAGTTATTGGCCCATTGGCCCATTTGACAAGATCTAGATGAAACTAAAACATAAGTTCCATAAGAAAAGATGAATGAGACTGGAACTAGAAAGATGGTGGAAACTACTAATGTTTGCAGTGTTGGAACTTACTGAACATACTCTCCGGTAATATGGATTCTACATATTTACTCATAAAGACAAGATAGACAAACCAAGTGGAAATGTAAAATGTGGGTAAAAATGAACAAACATAGAATATTATGAAGATTTCCAAGTATATCTCAGGTCACAACATAAAGATCATATTTATCATTCAGTATGAAGGTGAATAGGAAGGAGAATTAACCTTTATGAATTATGATCTTATAAATAGAAACAATTTGATTACCACAATATTTAAATATATTAAAAAAATACCAGTCAATAATTGAACGGAGCGTGAATGCATGTGCTGAAATCGGATAAGAGTTGAGAATAAAACATGAAAGTATGTCAATGACTGAAAGACAAAACGTACCTGGCCAAAAACAGAAGTTGATAGCATCTAGAACAAGCAGGTATTGAACAGTTAATGGCCCACCATCAAAGTAGTGGATTCCTTCAAAATCCCATTCAACTTTTGGTACTGAACCTTGAATGCGATCAGCTACATTCTCGATCTCTATTTAAAAGGGAAGTGAAAGGAAAAAAGGTTAAATTTGGTTGAGTTAAAGCAGAGAGAAGATATTCCATAGCAGAATTAAGACGAAAAATAAGGAAAAGACTGTGGCATATTTTTATCAGAGGTTGGCATGGCTTATTTTACAGCAATTATATTTTATCTCTATCTAAAACTATAATGGACATGATTTGGCATTTTTGCTGCAACTAATCCGAGAAAGTATCGTTGTAAAAACTAGACTGCATTTCAAAAGCCTAAAAAGGATTTTTTTAATTCAATTATGTTCATTTTATATCATTTTATTTCCATTAGATCGGACGGAAGTGAAGAAGAAAATTATTGTTTTCTTATCATTTGACAAAACCATTTTAATAACACCTTCGACTAGACTTCATGTAGGACAGAAACACAAGGAGGAACATATTACATCCAACAATTAAAAGGAGAGAGGAGGAAATCACAATCGTAATGAAAACCACGCTAAGGTACAGCAGACCTTTAAACCCCAAAAAAAAAACAAAAAAAAAAGTCCAAAAAGGTGCGAAGGTCACCTAAAGAGTCGACCTTGACGTGCTTAGCGTGGCTCGCGACCCAGGCTGAAGTTTGCCTCACTTCCTCCATCCCGACCAATTCAATCGCCAAATTTCTAACCTTATTCTCCTCTCTCAAACATAGAGCGGGGAGAGGGGGCAAGACGACGGCGGCTAGGGCGAATCTAGGCGCACGCTGCAAGCACTCGGCTCGGCTGCCTCTTATGCCAATGACCAAAATGACAGAAAAGCCCCGGACAGGTCATCGCCCGCCAATCACTCGGAAGCGCAAGGAAAGGCGGGAGAGCAATGTACGGTCAAAAGATATCCTTGGAAGAAGGAAAAAAAAAAGGAAAGATGAGGTCGCCGTCGCAACCTCGCGGGCCAGCGGCGACGCTGCGATCAAGAGTTGAGGAATGGGCTTCGACTCGTGTTTATTCCATATCCTTTCTCTCGTTCGCGCCTTGGAGTAAATAGGGTAGTGTCTATTTCATCGTGGACCTTCACCTATACGTTTGGCTCGTCTTCTCAAATTTCGGCGTGTTCTTGCATAGCAGTGGCGTTACTCTCCCAGTTGCTCTCAACGTTACTCCGTCTGGAGTAGTCGATCGAGCAACACGACGAAGTTCTTCTCAAACTTGTTGCTCAAATTTAGCAAAAGTGCAAAGTTTCAAGGTGACTTATAATTTATTTTATATTTCTATTAAGTTTTTATTTTTTTTACAAAAAAATTAAATTTTAAATTCTTTTTAAATATGTAGCTAATTAGGCCCAACATGACACCTCTGGGCCAGGTTGGGTAGTTCGGCCCGACTTGAAGTAGGACTGGGTTTGGCCAATTTAATATGGCTTTTAGCAGGCTGAGTCAATTTTGTATGTGTCTGACATGGGCCCAACTAATCCACAGCTCTTACAGTAGACCCTTATTTTAAGGATCTTGATTAAGCCCCGGATTTTATTTTATTTAATTGGGGGTCGTATCTCCAACAAACAGATTTTGTTTTTTTCTTATTCCTGCACGATCGATCTTGTTTATATATATTAAAAAAAATGACCCCTGTTTTTTTCATTTTCTTTTTTGCATTATTTACTAGAATATTTCCAACTATTCTAATGTAAATATTAACGGACGTGCACAGCGTATATTGGCTATTGACACTGCGATTAAGGTAATAACTTTTTATTTAGTAATCTCTCAAGATAAAGGCCAAATTATTAAAAGACAGATATTTCTAAAATTGTTTTCTATTTTCTTTAGTTTATTATATGGTTGAGAATACGGTAAAGTGTATCCCTAGCAATTCTTTATTTCTTTGCTAAAATCACGTTCCTCAGTAAATTGATGGAGGTCATAAAAATATGTGATTGTTACTGACGCTGAACTTGATTAATCACTGATGGAACATGCGAACAGAGATAATAATATAATTATGTGTACCATGCCTTCCACCATTTAATTTGATTTTAAAGGAATAAATCCGCATGCTTTATAATGTTGTTACTAAAAGATGGAACCACAACTGTCATTAATTAGAAAAGACTCGAATTTGATAACTAAAGCATAAAATTGGATATGATTCATAAAATAAGAGATTGTATTTTTAATTTTCAAAAATATTTTTAATTTTTAACTCACTGAGCTTGGAGAAATTCTAAAACTAATTCTAAAATATGTAAAGATATTTCCAAAATATATATTATTAAATTTTAAAGAGTATTTGAGAATGAACTCTGCATAACGTATTTTTCTAGTTTTATTTATTTATTTTCTTACTTTTAAATATTAGTAGATTAGGTCATCGATCGATCGATAATGTCCAACTAAGCAACAGCTTTAGCACAAACCTCTAACTCTTGGCTCTGTTCCAAGAGCCAGTAACTGCTCTTAATTTACGTTCTCGTGGAAATATGATATACTTGTAAATAATTATCTCCATTATTGCTCTTTGTATGCGTATCAAAGTGGAGATTGTTAATTGTTCTCTTCCAATTAAAAAAAATTATCAGAAATTAAATTTGGGACTTGTTGCTGAGTCTTTTGTCCTATTTGTGAGATTGAGTTCTAACTTTTATTTAATAAATATGTATGTGTAATTTAAATTTTAAATAATTTTTAGATAATTGAGAGAAAAAAATTTCTAGAGGGTCACTAAATAAGAATCTTATCGTGACAATATTATGTTAGTCTCTTAACGTCATTGTGCATTTGTCTTGCATTTACATGTTACCTGATTAATTATTATTTTTTCTTGACATCATTGTGCCTTGCTATTAATAAGGAATGCAATTGATAGGATTGTCCTATTGTGTAGTTCATTTCAATTTTAATTAACTAGAATCAATATGAATTTACATTTTTCTTTCATGAATGCAATAGATGTTTTCTAGTGAATCAGGAGTCATGACAATTAGATTATGTCAATTATATTGCTCTATTAAAGGTATATCAGGAGATAAAATATGGGCAATTTACCAAAGGGCGTATCCAACTATTCGTAATTACCGAAAGGAGTACCATGGTTTCTATTATACCAAAGGGCGCATCCTATATAGTGAAGTTACTTTTATACCCCTCCCGCCAAAGAATAGCTTTATCAAACACATTTTCGAGACAACCGAACCACTTTATCAATAAAATATTAATTTGTGGTTCGGATGGGTACCACCACAACTCCAATGGAGGTAAGCACGCTAACTTCAAAGCTATAGGCAACAAATCATGATTTACGAGACGATTGCTTACCACTAGGGACCCAAGGACCCTATATAGCTCACTAACTGCTGGGCCTGATAATAGAGGATTTCAGACCCTAAACGGTAACTTTTTTTTTACAGTTATTTTACAAATAACTTAGGTATATTTTTTGTATTTCAAATATATAACACATATCAAAATTAAAAGGAAATTTTTAATTCTCAAATATTTATCTGATTTTCCACAAATCAACCTGAAAATTAGAGGGATTAGAGGAATTTGTTTTTTATCAAATATTTCAGGCCCTCGGATGATTTTCACAAATTTACCGAGGACCTGAAATATCTTTATTTCAGGCCCACGTCGGGCCTGAAATATCTTTATTTCAGGCCCACGTTGGGCCTGAAAGAAGACAATTCAGGCCCAGCGTGGGCCTGAAATAAAAATATTATTTGAGGACTACCCTTAACCATATAATATTTTGACTTCATCCCCCAAGTTGGATTACATATTTTATCCCTAAACCCTAAAATACTCTCTCCAAACCTCACCCCTAACTACTGATAATGGTTTTGTAGAAATCCAGATATGGGAGGTCAGCAAAACCCACTGATGGAACTAAACTACACCTATAGGTTTGGAAAAAATATAAATTTGAGGTTATGGACACCTAAAATACTTTCTCCAACCTCATCCCTAACTATTGATAATGGTTTTTCAGAAATCCAGATATGGGAGGTCCATCAGTGGGTTTTGAGCAAAACCCACTGATATTCAATAAACTCCACCTATAGCTTTGGAAAAAATATAAATTTGAGGTTATGGACACCTAAAATACTTTCTCCAACCTCATCCCTAACTGTTGATAATGGTTTTTCAGAAATCCAGATATGGGAGGTCCATCAGTGGGTTTTGAGCAAAACCCACTGATGCAACTAAACTACACCTATAGCTTTGGAAAAAAATATAAAATTGAGGTTATGGACACCTAAAATACTTTCTCCAACCTCATCCCTAACTGTTGATAATAGTTTTTCAGAAATCCAGATATGGGAGGTCCATCAGTGGGTTTTGAGCAAAACCCACTGATGGAACTAAACTACACCTATAGGTTTGGAAAAAATATAAATTTGAGGTTATGGACAGCTAAAATACTTTCTCCAACCTCATCCCTAACTGTTGATAATAGTTTTTCAGAAATCCAGATATGGGAGGTCCATCAGTGGGTTTTGAGCAAAACCCATTGATGGACCTCCCATATATGGATTTCTGAAAAATCATTATCAGTAGTTAGGGTTCAGGTTGGAGAATGTAGATTAGGTGTCCAAAACCTCAAATTATAATTTTGTTCAAAGTTATAGGTCTAGTTTAGTTCCATCAGTGGGTTTTGCTGACCTCCCATATTTGGATTTCTACAAAACCATTATCAGTAGTTAGGGGTGAGGTTTGGAGAAAGTATTTTGGGCTTTAGGGATAAAATATGTAATCCAACTTGGGGGAAGAGGTCAAAATATTATATGGTAAAGGGTGATCCTCAAATAATATTTAATTCAGGCCCACTGTGGGCCTGAAATGTTTTTATTTCAGGTCCACGGTGGGCCTGAAATAAATGTATTTCAGGCCCACTATGGGCCTGAAATATCTTTATTTCAGGCCCACCTTGGGCCTGAAATAAAGTTATTTCAGGCCCAACGTGGGCCTAAAATAAAGATATTTCATGCCCGAGGTGGGCCTGAAATAAAGCTATAGGTTAGAGAAAGTAGGGATGAGGTTGGAGAAAGTATTTTAGGTTGGAGAAAGTATTATCAACAGTTAGGGATGAGGTTGGAGAAAGTATTTTAGATGTCGATAACCTCAAATTTATATTTTTTCCAAAGCTATAGGTGTAGTTTAGTTCCATCAGTGGGTTTTGCTCAAAACCCACTGATGGACCTCCCATATCTGGATTTCTGAAAAACCATTATCAATAGTTAGGGATGAGGTTGGAGAAAGTATTTTAGGTGTCCATAACCTCAAATTTATATTTTTTCCAAACCTATAGGTGTAGTTTAGTTTCATCAGTGGGTTTTGCTCAAAACCCACTGATGGACCTCCCATATCTGGATTTCTGAAAATCCATTATCAGTAGTTAGGGTTGACGTGCTAGAAACTATTTTAGATCTCAGAAACCTCAAATTATAAATTTGTCAAAAGCTATAGGGCTAGTTTAGTTCCATCAGTGGGTTTTGAGCAAAACCCACTGATGGACCTCCCATATCTGGATTTCTGAAAATCCATTATCAGTAGTTAGGGTTGAGGTTCTAGAAAGTAGTTTAGGTGTCCTAAACCTCAAATTATAATTTTTTCCAAACCTATAGGTGTAGTTTAGTTCCATTAGTGGGTTTTGAGCAAAACCCACTGATGGACCTCCCATATCTGGATTTCTGAAAATCCATTATCAGTAGTTAGGGTTGAGGTTCTAGAAAGTATTTTAGGTGTCAGAAACATCAAATTATAATTTTTTCCAAACCTATAGGTGTAGTTTAGTTCCATCAGTGGGTTTTGAGCAAAACCCACTGATGGACCTCCCATATCTGGATTTCTGAAAATCTATTATCAGTAGTTAGGGTTGAGGTTCTAGAAAGTATTTTAGGTGTCAGAAACATCAAATTATAATTTTTTCCAAACCTATAGGTGTAGTTTAGTTCCATCAGTGGGTTTTGAGCAAAACCCACTGATGGACCTCCCATATCTGGATTTCTGAAAATCCATTATCAGTAGTTAGGGTTCAAGTTCTAGACAGTATTTTAGGTGTCAGTAACCTCAAATTATAAATTTTTCCAAAGCTATAGGGCTAGTTTAGTTCCATCAGTGGGTTTTGAGCAAAACCCACTGATGGACCTCCCATATCTTGATTTCTGAAAATCCATTATCAGTAGTTAGGGTTGAGGTTCTAGAAAGTATTTTAGGTATCAGAAACATCAAATTATAATTTTTTCCAAACCTATAGGTGTAGTTTAGTTCCATCAGTGGGTTTTGAGCAAAACCCACTGATGGACCTCCCATATCTGGATTTCTGAAAATCCATTATCAGTAGTTAGGGTTCAGGTTCTAGACAGTATTTTAGGTGTCAGTAACCTCAAATTATAAATTTTTCCAAAGCTATAGGGCTAGTTTAGTTCCATCAGTGGGTTTTGAGCAAAACCCACTGATGGACCTCCCATATCTTGATTTGTGAAAAAACATTATCAACAGTTAGGGATGAGGTTGGAGAAAGTATTTTAGGTGTCCTAAACCTCAAATTATAATTTTCTCCAAAACTATAGGTGTAGTTTAGTTCCATCAGTGGTTTTTGAACAAAACCCACTGATGGACCTCCCATATCTGGATTTCTGAAAATCCATTATCAGTAGTTAGGGTTGAGGTTCTAGAAAGTAGTTTAGGTGTCAGAAATATCAAATTATAATTTTTTCCAAACCTATAGGTGTAGTTTAGTTCAATCTGTGGGTTTTGAGCAAAACCCACTGATGGACCTCCCATATCTGGATTCCTGAAAATCCATTATCAGTAGTTAGGGTTAAGGTTCTAGAAAGTATTTTAGGTGTCGAAAACCTCAAATTATAATTTTTTCCAAACCTATAGGTGTAGTTTAGTTCCATCAGTGGGTTTTGAGCAAAACCCACTGATGGACCTCCCATATCTGGATTTATGAAAAACCATTATCAGTAGTTAGGGTTGAGGTTGGAGAAAGTATTTTAGGTGTCCTAAACCTCAAATGATAATTTTTTTCAAAGTTATAGGTCTAGTTTATTTCCATCAGTGGGTTTTGCTGAAAACCCACAAATGGACCTCCGATATCTGGATTTCTACAAAACCATTATCAGTATTTAGGGGTGAGGTTGGAGAGAGTATTTTAGGGTTTAGGGATAAAATATGTAATCCAACTTGGAGGATGAAGTCAAAATATTATATGGTTAAGGGTGGTCCTCAAATAATATTTTTATTTCAGGCCCACGCTGGGCCTGAATTGTCTTCTTTCAGGCCCACCGTGGGCCTGAAATAAATGTATTTCAGGCCCACATTGGGCCTGAAATAACTTTATTCAGGCCCACCTTGGGCCTGAAATAATGTTATTTCAGGCCCAACGTGGGCTTGAAATTATAATTTGAGGTTTTTAACACCTCAACTCCACTGAAGGACCCATTGATGAGGTTGGAGAAAGTATTTTAGGTGTCGGAAACATCAAATTATAATTTTTTCCAAACCTATAGGTGTAATTTAGTTCCATCAGTGAGTTTTGAGCAAAACCCACTGATGGACATCCCATATCTGGATTAATGAAAAAAATTATCAACAGTTAGGGATCAGGTTGGAGAAAGTATTTTAGGTGTCGGAAACCTCAAATTATAATTTTCTCCAAAGTATAGGTGTAGTTTAGTTCCATCAGTGGGTTTTGAGCAAAACCCACTGATGGAACTCCCATATCTGGATTTCTGAAAATCCATTATCAGTAGTTAGGGTTGAGGTTCTAGAAAGTATTTTAGGTGTCGGAAACCTCAAATTATAAATTTTTCCAAAGCTATAGGGCTAGTTTAGTTCCATCAGTGGGTTTTGAGCAAAACCCACTGATGGCCCTCCCATATCTGGATTTCTGAAAATCCATTATCAGTAGTTTGGGTTGAGGTTGGAGAATGTAGATTAGGTGTCCGAAACATAAAATTATAATATTTTCCAAACATATAGGTTTAGTTTAGTTCCATCAGTGGGTTTTGCTCAAAACAGTGCATAACCCAACAGTGACAGAATATATCATCCTATAGGTTTTCCTATATCTGATTTATATAATATATATTGTTGATTAGATTATATAATGATTTTTAGAATAATAATCTATATTTACCTACAAGATGTGACAGAATAGATCATTTGGCACACAACAGTGCAGCAACTGGCACACAACAATGCATTATCAGTTATTATATCTGACCGTATCACTTGGCACACAACAGTGCAACAACTGGATTTGAATAAACATCACCCAATTGTTTTGTTTTTGTTGACAATATATTATATAGAATAACAACATCTACATAATCATAACAACATCCACATAAGGAGATTTTTCCATACAAATGGATGTCAATCAACAGCAATGGATTTTTACATCACCAATACAGTTTTCAGATTATCTCAAGTTTTACAAAACATGTCTCTCAGAATATTAACTGTCAGCTCAAATCTGATTCTACTCATGTCTCCTTGTTTGAAATCCATCTTCTCATCATATAGGAGACATCGAACATATTGCATGACAAAGAAGGCACAGTCCACGCTGAAATTAACAAACACTTTTTTAGATTTCAATAAGTGGGTTTATAAAATACTTTCTTATTTTAAAAAATAAGAAAGTTCTTCCTCTTAGTTACCTATGTTCTTGTTGGGGACATTTTTGTCTGACGGAGGGCCATTTGTCCAAGGGATGATGACTTTGTAGATACGGATGAATAGCCGTAAGTTCCTCGCGAGTATATTGTTTAAGTTTTTTTACCTGTCAAACATATCATGAATTTATTAATTACCATCAATGACATTTTAGAGAAAATGATGACCATATATAAGAATAAAGGAAGGTAGCTCACCGCTGTGTCAAATTCATGCTTATATTTACGACCACTAGCAAGAGAATTAAAATGATTAAAAGTCATGGATTCTGTATCCACCGCCAACAAGTGAAAGTGTGTATTATCACTGCACAAAGGGATTAAAATAAATCTAAACCCTTGTTCAAGCATATCAGTCCCCAATCTTAGGTATTTGTGGAGACAAAAATTGATGGATAGCTTCTACCCAATTGAATCTACCTAGATTGTCATAATCATCTACTATATCTACAAGACCTAGAGGAACCTTATATGTACTAGACGAAAATAAAACACAAACAAATATATACAAAATATAAAATTTACACACTAATAACACATCATCCTCTGATTCAACACTTTTAGAAAAATGTTTAAGTAACTCCTCAAGTCTTGTTCTTGTAGATTGTTTTTCTTTTGAGAAGTAAGTACGATAGAGGTCACCCGATGCTTTAGTTGAATTAATAGGGACCGAAACACCACGGTCCACTATACCCAGTATCAAAACAACATCTCGTCTGGAGAACGCAACCGGTACACCTGAAACAATTACAATATTTAGTTATCATCAAGAATATAGGCTTGAAATTATTCCACGTTGGGCCTGAAATGAATTCAATTCAGGCCCGACGAGGGCCTGAAATGAATTCAATTCAGGCCCGACGAGGGCCTGAAATGAATACATTTCAGACCCGATGAGAGCCTGAAATGAATACATTTCAGACCCGACGAGGGCCTGAAATGAATTCATTTCAGGCCCGAGGTGGGCCTGAAATGTATTCATTTCAGGCCTACCGAGGGCCTGAACTAAATTAACTTCAGGCCCTCGGTAGGCCTGAAATGATTTTATTTCAGGCCTACCGAGGGTCTGAAGTCATTTTCACTTCAGTCCCTCAGTAGCCCTAAAATGAAATGATTAAACTTTATCAAAAACTAATCATTTCAGGTCATCTATATTACTGTCTTATCTTACTATAGATACTATAGATATTGTCTACAATTCATAACTAAAACTATTACCTGAGAATTTAAAACCTTGCGAGGTTGAATTCCAACTTTCAAATATATTAACCAAAATTCCACGGATATGCTGCATTTCTTGTATGTCCAGGAAAAAACTGAAAGGTGACCCTTTGATCTTCGCAATGTGTCGATCATTTAAAATGTCAAATTCTTCAAAAAATTGTTTAAAGTGGCCTAAAACACTGCACCAACGTAATTTTTGTCCAATGTCATCTGAATCCTACAGTTTATATACAGTACAAATTTATTCAGCAAAATAATTTTAAACATGTTGACAAACAATGCTGGTTTGACCTAAGCATATCGCTAACATACCTTGGTGGATAATGCCAAGGAAGAAGACGCTGAACCACCTATAGACCTTTTGCCTGACATTATCAAATAAATCCAACGTGCAAAAACCCTAACCCCTTGGTGTATTATGCCGATCAGTCTCCACTTCAACGTTAACACTAAAACCCACCTCAGGATCACACAGAAACGCTTTCGAGCAATGCCTAGGTTTTGGTTGTCCGCAGGGATTCGGGGGATGAGCTCGCAACTATATCACAGCTAGGGCACGTAGGACTGCAAGAAGGCGAGTTCTTGCGCTGAGAGAGGTTGAGAGTGAGCTTTTATCCGAAATGAAGGACTTCCATTTACGTTGTTGCGCTGAGAGAGAACGGAGAAAATTTCCACTGCTACCCATCCGAACCACAAATTAATATTTTATTGATAAAGTGGTTCGGTTGTCTCGAAACTGTGTTTGATAAAGTCATTCTTTGGCGGGAGGGGTATAAAAGTAACTTCACTATATGGGATGCGCCCTTTGGTATAATAGAAACCATGGTACTCCTTTCGGTAATTACGAATAGTTGGATACGTCCTTTGGTAAATTGCCGATAAAATATTTCAAGTTGGATAGGCATTTTCAAAACTTAAAATTAAAGTGGTAATAAGCTCATGGGTTTGGCTCTCCTAAATCGTAAGTTCATAATTCAAATTTAAAATTTTAATCTTTTATATATATATATATATATATAGGCCCGTGGATTGACTCGCCTGACTCTAAACCTACCTTGGGTTGGAGAATTCCCAATCCACCATCATCGTTGGCCCATCCCGCCACGGATCAATCCTTCCCGCCATGGATCGGCCCATTAATAACTTTAATTGGATGTTGAATTCCATCTTTTACTATAATAATGATTAAAATGTCTTTTGCATATGGTGTAGATGGTAATTAAATTAGTTGAACAACTTATTTTTATTGTATTTTTTGCACTTTGATACCATAGACCTTGATTCCTTTTATAAAAATCAAAATTTACATTGACCATTAATATTGATAATAATGCCATCCTACAATGTTAAAAAAAGTTTTTTTTTTTTTGCTAGATCTAAGATTATTAGTGTAAAATGACAAATATTGTTAAGCCATGCTAGAACACTAGCTAATTTTATCCAATAATGTGATTGACATATACGATTCCATAGGACTTAATTATTTCTTCAAAAATTATTCATGGTAGGCAGGGGCATAGCTAGACTTTCAAATTAGATGGAGCTAACTATGATTGAAGATATTAGAAAAGTTTTAAGAAATAAAAAAAATTAGAGATCGAAAGAAATTCATCCTAAATACGAATAAATCTGCTTAATCCAATGAAGAAAAAAGATAAAATAATAGAAATTAAAATCTTTTCTACCTTGCCTGTGGCTGTGAAGAAGAAAAAAAAAGCGGCGTTCAACGTGGTGCGGCGTGCAACAGATGCATGCAATGGGGAGTTAATCGATGATTTTGGTTTAAAATTTTTCTACTTGTCATAATTGGTAAAATATAAATTTTTTTATTTAATTAAAATTTGTAAGTTGATTTTGATTTAATTAAACTTTATAATTGAAAAAGATTGGATTGAGTTGTGTTTTAGTGGGTTATATATATATATATATATATAAGCAATGATAGGGAGAGTAAAAATGGGAGAGTGAAAAGCATAGTGAATGATGTGGTATGACGTGACACTTTACATGCACACGTTCGATTATCGCTTGGACACCATCGGCGGCCTTCGGCCGCCGCCCCGAATCAAACTATACCCTGGGAGGCACGGTGAACCCGTCGGAGATCGCTTCATACAAGGTGCCACGTCATTCACTATACTTTTCACTCTCCCTATCATTTTTCTATATATATATATATATATTGTGAGAGAAGTGGGTGGGGCTGGAGCCCACCCTAGCCCAGGTGTGGCTCCGCCCCTGATGGTAGGAAGTTTAAAGATTCTCATGGGATGGACTGATGATTAGTGTGTGAATGTTGCCACTATGAGATTTGAGGGTCAAAATTTGATAAAGCCAGTGTTTTCGCCCTCCCCACGCACTAACCTCAACATCCAGACTAATAACTCCCATGATTTACCTTCTCCGTGTTGACCCTGGGATGGATTGGTGGGGGCGCTGGAGCGAGCGAATCATCTTTTGCAACCATGGTAGAAAGTTTAAAGCATGAATTGTGTATCTTATATAAATTGATCAAGGCTTACAATTCTAAACCCAAGAGATTTATAGCAAGTGTGAAAAAAGAATTAAATGCAGAAATTATAAATCTTATATAAGCTCATAATTAAATCATTAATTTAGATCATTTTATTGGGCTAGTTCTTTACCACAATTCGTGTGTTATAACCAGTCTTAACAATAAACAAAATTGGCCTAAAATTATCTTTCCACGCTTTCACTCTGCAAAATAAAGTTCAAATGGTTTAACTGGCTAAGGCGGCCCAATTCAATTTAAAAAATACTACACGTTCGATTCAGTACCTGATTCAATCTTTCAACCCTTGATTTTATCCAATATCTTTTACGTGTAGAATGCTATCATAAAAAACAAGTGGTTCTAAAAGAAAAATAAAAGAAAGTACGAAAAAGAGAGAGAAGAAAGAATTTATTAGTTTGATTGTGAGGTTAGAACTCAAGATGACGCAGAAAACAGTGGGTCAGTGTGCAACCTCCATGTACGACAAACATGGCCATGGTTGATACTTTGTCCTCCCTCTACCGCCATGGAGAATTCTTGAGCTCTAACCATGACTTGCCGACCTCTATCTTCTCCATTTCTTTATCAATTTTGAAGCATCCATTTTGCCTTGACTACTTCATCCTCTTCCCACGTCCTCTCCAATCTCCATGGCCCAATAATTGTATCTGATCTCTTAATATATCATCTATCTGCGCCTCCGTTAACCATCATTTCATGATTATTAATTCAATCATTTGATTAACTCTTTAGCAAAATCATAGCTTCCTATTGAAGAATATTTCCCGGCAAAAAAATATTGCATAACTGCAGCATTCTTAGCTGTATTTCCTGTATCTCGATTAGAATTTGATGAACACACATGAAAGAGTCAAATATTTTGCAACTATATATATGTTCTCCCTCAATCAGTTTGCCGACACCAAGAGTACTCTCCTCGTTCATTTCTTCTACGCCTCAAAAGTCTCTCATTGCAATGGATTTTCAAGGATTGGGATCGAGCTGGAGCTCGTTTGATGCTGCGATGACGTTGGGGGAGGAATCCGAAGTCATGGAGCAGTTGTTCGGTTCTCAGGAGATGTTTTGGTCTGATCACAATTCTTCCTGTGATCTTTTTGATTGGACTTCAGGCAATCGTGCTGCGACCAGCTCGACCAACTCCGTTAGTGTTCTTCCTCATCCAGATGCCAATTATGGAGGATATAATTACACGAGCCAAGCCGAGATGAGCTCGGAAATGGCGGAGACGCTGCCACCACTTCCGCGAACCATGAAGAGGAAGTTGATGAATGTTGAGGATGCTGATGTGCCCACAAAGGTAGAGGAGGATAAGACAATGTTTGGAGTTCCTAAAAGGAAGGCCAAGGAGTCAGCACCAGTGAGAATTCTAATTCATAGTTTCAATTATGAAGCGTTGGTGTAAATTTACAAATATACGGATGATTTATGATAAAAGAAAAATGGTGTTTCTTAGGTTTCTAAGAAGAGGAAGAATTCACAGTCCAAGAAGATTGAGAAGAGTGGTAGCACTATGAATGAGGACATAAATTCACAGAACTCCAGTTGCTACAGCTCAGAGGATGACTCAAATGAGCAGAATGGAGAAGCAAATAGACAGAAAAAAACTGGTAGAGGAGCTGCAACTGATCCCCAGAGCCTGTATGCAAGGGTACATTTCAAACAAGATAACTTCTTTTCCTGTTCATTCTTTTAGTCTGTTTTTTTTTTTTTTTGGAAATAGTCCTTGATCCATTGCGTTTTACAGAAAAGGAGAGAAAGGATCAATGAGAGGCTGAAAATCCTGCAAAACTTAGTTCCAAATGGAACAAAAGTAAGTATCTGGGAATTGTAATTGTAGTCTGATCAATAAGGCAGTAGAGGACTGACAACTAATGATCGTTACAGGTAGACATTAGTACAATGCTTGAAGAAGCAGTTCAGTATGTCAAGTTCTTGCAGCTCCAAATCAAGGTTATACTTAATTACATCACTATTTTTCCAATCATTCGGAGTTGCTGTTTCAGTATCTGAAGGTACAGTTCGATTTGCGCATGCAGCTGTTGAGCTCTGATGACTTGTGGATGTATGCTCCCATTGCTTACAATGGCAAGAACCTTGGAATTGACTTAAACATCTCTGAACTGTGACAACCAGAACAATGTGCGCAGTCATAACTACATATAGAACGAAGGGAGAATAACTTGGTGAAAATGACAATTTATACTCTTCATTTTCTTCGTTCAATCATCTAAATTGTTTGATATTTTTTTTATAGTCTCATTTCAAAATAGTAATGGGGTTTTCTGTAAGCAATACTGAGAGTTGACAAGGGAATTGATGAAGTCTCATGTTCTCTTGGACTTTTTACCTCGGTGCTTGTTAACATTGTAATATTGATGAAAATATTGATATACAGGTAAAAGATTGAGATAAGGAATTTTTGATACTGTAAGATATGTTCTTATCATGAACAACATCATCATAAAAATGGTAAGCAAGTGGATTTTGAAGATGAATGAAGAGGGACTTAAAGAAGCATTCCTTATTGTTACCTTTTTGTATTGAATAGTCCAACAAACCATTTGAAGCATTCCTCTTACCGATTGTCTTAATCAAATTTACCTTGTGGCTCCATTCCGTGAATTTATGTTTCCGGATTGCCTCCTGTGTCAAACAGAGCATTAGGTAAGGACCATGTCAGATATACCATACGAATCCTTTAATGGCCTTTGCATCTTCATCCTTTTAACTTGGAGAGATAGGAGCAACTTCATCTCCTATTTTACACAAGTTGTATTATTTAATTAAACTAAAGCTAATCTGTACTTTTAATTCAATGAACGCTCTCGCTTCTTCGAGCTATCAATCCGATGGGCTTCTTCGAGGAAGGTAACTCATGTTTTTTAATCATTCAAAGTCAACCGATCTGACAGCAATGCTTCATAAACTTATAGCCAATTGACCAGCTGACCCAGTACATAGCCAAAGGAATCAGGATTCTCCACTTTTTATTGCTGGGAGCAAAATTCAGACTAATGATGCACTTGAATATGTATTTCTGATCTAGTATTATTATTGTAGAACTATGTAAGAATACTAGAAGAGGAAGAAGACAATGGGGAGACGTTAAAAGTATCTAATTTACCAATGAGAGATCAGAAGAATCCAAGACTCGGTACCAGTCCTTATGCGAGGTAGCTGAAGGAGGAGAAAGGAGGTCGATTAACCATTTCTCACTTTGCATCTTCACTATCAGTTCAATCTCCATTTTTTTTATGAATTAAAGAACAAATCTTGATTCAGGGAAGTACAGAACGCGTATCAAAAATCTAATTTTTATGGTTCGATTCCCAAATTGATAAGGCCGTGTATAGTAGTTATATAGGGCAAGGAAGCGTACGGAGAAGGTAGCGGAGATGGGCAGCCGCAGCAATGCTAGAGCAGGGGCGGTCCGCAATGGCGGCTCCAGTCTACTGGAGATACTGAACGTGAGGGTGGTGGGCGCCGGTGAGCGGGTGGTGGTGCTGTCGCACGGCTTCGGCACGGACCAGTCGGCTTGGAATCGCGTGCTGCCTTACTTGCAGCGCGACAACCGCGTCGTCCTCTACGACCACGTCTGCGCTGGCAGCGTCAACCCCGATCACTTCGACTTCCGGCGCTACACCACCCTCGACGCCTACGTCGAAGACTTGCTGACCATTCTCGACGCCCTCGGAATCGACCGTTGCTTCTTCGTCGGGCACTCCTTCTCCTCCATGATGGGCATCCTTGCTTCCATCCGCCGCCCTGAGCTATTCCTCAAGCTCATCCTCATTGGCGCCTCCCCTAGGTTTAACTCTTGTTATTGATATACATGATCCCCGCCCGCGCACCGCCCTCTCTCAAATTCTTTCAAAATTTGAATTTTGAGATTGGGAATCGAAAGCGCAAAATCGCGACTTCCGATCGCATCATTTGAAATTTGAAAGATTTGGTGGCCAGGTTTTTGAACGACGAGGAATACCATGGGGGCTTCGAGCGGGATGACTTCGACAAGGTGTTTGCGGCTATGGAATCGAACTACGAGGCGTGGGTGCAGGGCTTCGCGCCTCTAGCTGTGGGAGCGGACGTGCCGGCCGCCGTGCAAGAGTTCAGTCGGACGCTATTCAACATGCGGCCGGACATCTCGCTGTTCGTGTCGCGGATGGCGTTCAGCATCGACCTGCGCGGTGTGCTGGGCATCGTAACCACTCCTTGCGTCGTTGTTCAGACCGCCAAGGACGTCTCCGTCCCTCTCTCCGTCGCCGGCTACCTGCGGGACCACCTCGGCGGCCGCACCACCGTCGAGTACCTCCCCGTCGAGGGGCACCTCCCCCACCTCAGCGCTCCAGCGGCTCTCGTCCATGTTCTCCGAGGGGCTATCGCCTCCCCCTGATCCTCTCTCCCTCCCTCCCCTGCTTTAGCTCACCGCGTCCGCTTCCGAGTCAAACTCGCCAGGCCGGGCGATGGAACGTGGAGAATAAAGTTGATTCGTCCCTTTCGGTACCATAAAAGAAGACAAATACACCAATCGACTATAGGAGGGCATCCACGGTCATCTTCTTTGTCTGTTTCTTTTTTTTCCCCCTTCGTTTTGATGTTTCGTGTTTGTTTTGTTCGTAAGAATTGAAATTAATTTCTTAGATGAACACTTGAACAGAAAATATTATCATCAAACTACTGAATACCTGCATTGCCCACTGAGGACGATCAAATGTGCTAATTTTCCAAATGACTTTTTTTTTCCAATATTTTCAACCAATGGATCATACTTTTTTACTTGAGGGCGAATAAAGTTCTTCTCATTTAGTCTTAACTCTTAGACAAATGAGCCCATATGCAAATCAAACAAGCTTTTGAAGAAAAGTTACCCTATCGATGTAGTCAATGGTAAAACAATAATTAAGAAATCAAGATCTGAATCTCAATATGGATGATTATTATGAAAGTTGACTTCTAAAATTGTATAAATTATCTTTCAAATTTATTTGATAAACGAATTAAAGAAAAATCTACCTATTATTTAAAAAAAAACTCTCGGGAAAGTCAATGCAAAATTGGTTTGGCCCAATTGATTGCAGGTCAAAACCCTATTCTCCACTCCACGACATTAAAATTACGGCAATTTACCAAAGGGCACCCCTGAGAATTGGTATTTACCAAAAGGTATACCATGGTTTCACTTTTACCAAAGGGCGTATTCTTTTTAGTGAACTTCCATTTATACCCCTTCCGTCAAAAAAAAGTCTTTCTCTTTCTTTTTCTCTTTCTCTTTCTCAGTAACAAATCCTGAGGTAACGGAATCTGCTTTTTCAGATTTATCATTTTAAAATAATATATTTAGGAATCGGCTAAAAACGTAAGGTAAATAAGGAAAAATTTTCCATTAACGAAAGTTATCTTCCAACTGATTTTAAAAATTTAAAGTGATGAATTTTTATATTTGATTAATATAAATTAATATTTAAATAATATTTAATAAATATATTAATATATAACAAATATTTAAAATTTAAAAAAGTCTAAAATCTTTTATTTCATTTCAGATCAAGCGTGAGCCTGAAATCAAAAGATTTCAGGCCCACGTTGGGCCTGAAATAAAAGATTTCAGGCCCACGTTGGGCCTGAAATAGAAATATTTCAGGCCCAGCGTGGGCCTGAAACAAAAGATTTCAGGCCCTGTGTCGGCTTAAAATCATGTGTTATGATAGGGTTTTTTATGTAGGCCTGAAACATAAAGAAACATCTCTTTATATTTTTGAAATCACAATAAAAATCACTGAGAAAGATTACTTTACGTGAGAAATTCTAATTAATATAAAACGTACATTATATTAAAAACGAACATATATATATATATATATATATATATATATATATAAAATAAAATCAACTTAAGGTACAGGGCCTGAAATCAATTGATTTCAGGCCCTGAGCAGGGCCTGAAATCTTAATTTCAGGCTATGCTTGATTATATATTATTAATAAATATAAAAAAATAATTAATAGGCATAATAATATATATTGATGGGTAAAATTAAAGATATAAGGATAATTTATTAAAATAAGCTATGATTGTAAATTATTGTTATATCATTTTGTACCAACTGATACAGTATGAGAACATCAGTGGGTTTTGACCAAAACCCACTGATGGACCTCCCATATCTGGATTTCTGAAAACCCTATATCAATAGACAAGGTTGACCTAGGAGAAGATGTTTTAGGTGTCTAAACATCTATACACTCTATATCACCAATGCAATATGAGTAGTTTAGAAATATCAGTGAGTTTTGATCAAAATCCACTGATGGACCTACCATATCTGAATTTCTGAAAACTCCATATGAATAGAGAGGGTAGAGGTAGGAGATGATGTTTTAGGTGTCCAAATATCTATACACTCTATATCACCAATGCAATAGAAGTAGTTTAGAAATATCAGTGGGTTTTGACCAAAACCCACTGATATGGCTAAACTACTCCTATTACATTGGTGATATCTAATATATAGATATTTGGACACCTAAAACATCATCTCCTACCTCTACCCTCTCTATTCATATGGAGTTTTCAGAAATTTAGATATGGTAGGTCCATCAGTGGATTTTGATCAAAACCCACTGATATTTCTAAACTACTCATATTGCATTGGTGATATAGAGTGTATAGATGTTTGGACACCTAAAACATCTCTTCCTAGGTCAACCCTGTCTATTGATATAGGGTTTTCAGAAATCTAGATATGGGAGGTCCATCAGTGGGTTTTGGTCAAAACCCACTGATGTTCTCATATTATATCAGTTGGCACAAAATGATATAACAATAATATAGAATCATAGCTTATTTTAATAAATTATCCTTATATCTTTAATTTTACCAATCAATATATATTATTATGCCTATTAATTATTTTTTTATATTTATTAATAATATATAATCAAGCAGGCCTGAAATTAAGATTTCAGGCCCTGTACCTTAAGTTGATTTTATTATATATATATATATATATATATATATATATATATATATATATATATATATATATTCGTTTTTAATATAATGTACGTTTTATATTAATTAGAATTTCTCACGTAAAGTAATCTTTCTAGTGATTTTTATTGTGATTTCAAAAATATAAAGAGATGTTTCTTTATGTTTCAGGCCTACATAAAAAACCCTATCATAACACATGATTTCAAGCCGACACAGGGCCTGAAATCTTTTGTTTCAGGCCCACGCTGGGCCTGAAATATTTCTATTTCAGGCCCAATGTGGGGCTGAAATCTTTTATTTCAGGCCCAACGTGGGCCTGAAATCTTTTGATTTCAGGCCCACGCATGATCTGAAATAAATTAAATCTTTGTTATATATTAATATATTTATTAAATATTATTTAATATACTAATTTATATATATACTGTTTACGTATAATATATATATAATATATATTATTATTATTATATATATATATATATATATATATATAAATAGGAAAATCAACTTCAGGCTCAGGGCCTGAAATCAATTGATTTCAGGCCCTGAGCAGGGCCTGAAATCTTGATTTCAGGCCCTGCTTGATTATATAAAATTAATAAATATAAAAAAAATAATTAATAGACATAATAATATAAATTAATTGGTAAAATTAAAGATATAAGGATGATTTACAAAAACAAGCTATGATTCTACATTATTGTTATATGGTTCTGTGCCAACTGATACAGTTTGAGAACATCAGTGAGTTTTGACCAAAACCCACTGATGGACCTCCCATATCTGGATTTCTGAAAACCCTATATCAATAGACAGGGTTGACCTAGGAGAAGATGTTTTAGGTGTCCAAACATCTATACACTCTATATCACCAATGCAATATGAGTAGTTTAGAAATATCAGTGGGTTTTGATCAAAATCCACTGATCGACCTACCATATCTGAATTTCTGAAAACTCCATATGAATAGAGAGGGTAGAGGTAGGAGATGATGTTTTAGGTGTCCAAACATCTATATATTAGATATCACCAATGTAATAGGAGTAGTTTAGCCACATCAGTGAGTTTTGACCAAAACCCACTGATATTTCTAAACTACTCCTATTGCATTGGTGATATAGAGTGTATAGATATTTGGACACCTAAAACATCTTCTCCTAGGTCAACCCTGTCTATTGATATAGGGTTTTCAGAAATCTAGATATGGGAAGTCCATCAGTAAGTTTTGGTCAAAACTCACTGATGTTCTCAAACTGTATCAGTTGGCACAGAACGATATAACAATAATGTAGAATCATAGCTTGTTTTTGTAAATCATCCTTATATCTTTAATTTTACCAATTAATTTATATTATTATGTCTATTAATTATTTTTTTATATTTATTAATTTTATATAATCAAGCAGGGCCTAAAATCAATTGATTTCAGGCCCTGAACCTGAAGTTGATTTTCCTATTTATATATATATATATATATATATAATATATATTATATATATATTATACGTAAACAGTATATATATAAATTAGTATATTAAATAATATTTAATAAATATATTAATATATAACAAAGATTTAATTTATTTCAGATCAAGCGTGGGCCTGAAATAAAAGATTTCAGGCACACGTTGGGCCTAAAATATTTTTATTTCAGGCCCAGCGTGGGCCTGAAATAGAAATATTTCAGGCCCAGCGTGGGCCTGAAACAAAAGATTTCAGACCCTGTGTCGGCTTGAAATCATGCGTTATGATAGGGTTTTTTATGTAGGCCTGAAACATAAAGAAATATCTCTTTATATTTTTGAAATCACAATAAAAATCACTAGAAAGATTACTTTACGTGAGAAATTCTAATTAATATAAAACGTACATTATATTAAAAACGAATATATATATATATATATATATATATATATATATATATATATAATAAAATCAACTTAAGGTACAGGGCCTGAAATCAATTGATTTCAGGCCCTAAGCAGGGCCTGAAATCTTAATTTCAGGCCCTGCTTGATTATATATTATTAATAAATATAAAAAAATAATTAATAGGCATAATAATATATATTGATTGGTAAAATTAAAGATATAAGGATAATTTATTAAAATAAGCTATGATTCTATATTATTGTTATATCATTTTGTGCCAACTGATACAGTATGAGAACATCAGTGGATTTTGACCAAAACCCATTGATGGACCTCCAATATCTGGATTTCTGAAAACCCTATATCAATAGACATGGTTGACCTAGGAGAAGATGTTTTAGGTGTCCAAACATCTATACACTCTATATCACCAATGCAATATGAGTAGTTTAGAAATATCAGTGGGTTTTGATCAAAATCCACTGATGGACCTACCATATCTGAATTTCTGAAAACTCCATATGAATAGAGAGGGTAGAGGTAGGAGATGATGTTTTAGGTGTCTAAACATCTATATATTAGATATCACCAATGTAATAGGAGTAGTTTAGCCATATCAGTGGGTTTTGGTCAAAACCCACTGATATTTCTAAACTACTCCTATTGCATTGGG
>JAGFNQ010001609.1:409094-534910 GCA_024364735.1 Boesenbergia rotunda
AATATAAATTTGAGGTTTTATGGACACCTAAAATTTCTCCAACCTCATCCCTAACTGTTTGAAAATGCTTTTTCACAAATCAAGATATGGGAGGTCCATCAGTGGGTTTTGCTCAAAAACCCACTGATGAAACTAAACTACACCTATAGTTTGGAAAAATTATAATTTGATGTTTCCGACACCTAAAATACTTTCCTAGAACCTCAACCCTAACTACTGATAATGGATTTTCAGAAATCCAGATATGGAGGTCCATCAGTGGGTTTTGCTCAAAACCCACTGATGGAACTAAACTACACCTATAGGTTTGGAAAAAAATTATAATTTGATATTTCTGACACCTAAAATACTTTCTAGAACCTAATCCCTAACTACTGATAATGGATTTTCAGAAATCCAGATATGGGAGGTCCATCAGTGGGTTTTGCTCAAAACCCACTGATGGAACTAAACTAGCCCAATAGCTTTTGACAATATATAATTTGAGGTTTCTGAGACCTAAAATAGTTTCTAGCATGTCAACCCTAACTACTGATAATATATTTTCAGAAATCCAGATATGGGAGGACCATCAGTGGGTTTTGAGCAAAACCCACTGATGGAACTAAACTACACCTATAGTTTTGGAAAAAATATAAATTTGAGGTTATGGACACCTAAAATACTTTCTCCAACCTCATCCCTAACTGTTGATAATACTTTCTCCAACCTAAAATACTTTCTCCAACCTCATCCCTACTTTCTCCAACCTATAGCTTTATTTCAGGCCCACCTCGGGCCTGAAATATCTTTATTTCAGGCCCATAGTGGGCCTGAAATACATTTATTTCAGGCCCATAGTGGGCCTGAAATACATTTATTTCAGGCCCACCTTGGACCTGAAATAAAAACATTTCAGGCCCACAGTGGGCCTGAATTAAATATTATTTGAGGACCACCCTTAACCATATAATATTTTGACCTCTTCCCCCAAGTTGGATTACATATTTTATCCCTACTAAAATACTTTCTCAAAACCTCACCCCTAACTACTGATAATGGTTTTGTAGAAATCCAAATATGGGAGGTCAGCAAAATCCACTGATGGAACTAAACTAGACCTATAACTTTGAACAAAATTATAATTTGAGGTTTCGGACACCTAATCTACATTCTCCAACCTGAACCCTAACTACTGATAATGGTTTTTCAGAAATCCATATATGGGAGGTCCATCAGTGGGTTTTGCTCAAAACCCACTGATGGACCTCCCATATCTGGATTTCTGAAAATCCCATTATCAGTAGGTAGGGTTGAGGTTCTAGAAAGTATTTTAGGTGTCGGAAACATCAAATTATAAATTTGTCAAAAGCTATAGGGCTAGTTTAGTTCCATCAGTGGGTTTTGCTCAAAACCCACTGATGGACCTCCCATATCTGGATTTCTGAAAATCCCATTATCAGTAGGTAGGGTTGAGGTTCTAGAAAGTATTTTAGGTGTCGGAAACATCAAATTATAAATTTGTCAAAAGCTATAGGGCTAGTTTAGTTCCATCAGTGGGTTTTGAGCAAAACCCACTGATGGACCTCCCATATATGGATTTCTGAAAAACCATTATCAGTAATCTTTAAATTGTAATTGTTGTCAATTACATCAATAATTTTTTAGGGAAGTATTTTGATTTCAGGCCCACGGTGGACCTGAAATGACATTATTTCAGGCCCAGAGGGGGCCTGAAATGATTTATTTCAGGCCCACACTGGGCCTGAAATGCTAGTATTTCAGGCCCAAGAAGGGCCTGAAATGATATTATTTCAGGCCCTATCTGGGACTGAAAAGAGTTATTTCAGGCCCACACTGGGCCTGAAATGCTATCATTTCAGGCCCACGCCTCTGGTTGCAAAAAAATTATTTACAGTATGATTAAATTTTTATACGCCAATCTTTTAAATAAATGAACATGTTGTGACCACATTTTTAAAAAATAAACAAGAAGGAGAGTACCTAAATACACATTGCACACCACAATTGAATTCCATTCACATCAAAACCTCATATTATCAAAATTTGGCACATCAGGAGGTTTGTATGATGGACCTAGCATATTTGGATTTTTCAAACCTCATTATCAGTTCTCAGACTTTACCTAATTATTGGTATTTTAGCTAGGATATGCTATTTTTCAGTTGGCACACAACTGTGTTGATACAGTATCAGTTGGCACACAACACTCATTTAACAAAGCAAAAATCAGAGGGGGTTAAACAACAGATTTTCAGAAAACACAGGACTTCAGGACTTCAAGTTCCTGAAATAACATTATTTTGGGTTTACAAATGATACGACTTCGATTCTGATATATTCTGCTTATAACACAAGGTAAAATGTATCATAATATTGAAATACTTCTATAAGTCACAACATTAACAACTGGTTTTTTTAAAGAATACTATACATTCAGTTATCCTCCTTACAAAATAAACACTTCCATCAGAAAATTTCAGCAATTCATAAACCAATTAACTCAAGACCTTGGGCCTGGCGGCATTCTACATGTCCTTTTATTATGGCCAAGTTGTTTGCACCGGCTGCATTTAAGTTTCACCTTGCCATTGTGTCTTGACTCAATCCGTGCCTTCTTTCGTCTACCAGGCTGCACAAGGCTACGGGGACATCGAACTGTAATATTGTTTACTCCACTAGGCCAAAACTGCTTGCTTCTACAAGGGTAAATACGATCCATGTAAACCCACTTCCAAGTTTCAGAATAAAAATAATGCTCACAATATCGGAGTGTATCGATATTCCTGTGAACTATTACAGCTATAGCATGTGAGCAAGGGAGTCCTGAAATTTGAAACTCCCCACAATGACAAAAGTTTTTTTCCAAATCAACAATGTATGAAGTGCCCCATGTTTCTACCTCCATTTCTGATTGAGAGTAAGGGTGAACCTTATAAGCTCTAGCTTTCTCTCTCCTTGATTCCATTTCTTTTGTAGCATGAGGTGTCAAAGCAACATGCCATTTGGAAACTTCCTCTCTACGGTTATAGAACCATTGAGCTACCTTTCTTCTTGTATTATCAATTAACCTATTTATGGGAAGCTCACGTGTAGACTTAAACAAAGCATTCAAGCTCTCCACACAATTCGTGGTAAGCATTCTGTACCTTCTCCCAGTAAAGTGTGCATTTGCCCACCTTTTAGGGTCAATGTTCTGAAGCCACTTATGAGCATCTGGATGTTTTTCGAGCATTGTCTGCATTATCATATCATATTGAAGTGTTGTGTTGGCTCGTGCTGCTGCCCAAAACAAACCTACACCAGCTCTACTTCCAGTATCAGTTACCATATTACAAGACATGTGGTGGCAACAAAAAGCATGATGCGCGTTTGTGAATACTTTTCTGACTGCTGATATAATGCCCCGATGTCTATCTGATACTATGGTGAGTGAGTGATCATCAACAGCAAAGAACCTCTTTGTATGATCCAAAAACCACTCCCAAGCAGACCCACATTCTACTTCAGCTATTGCAAAGGCAACTGGGAGAACATTGTCATTACCATCAATCGCCGTTGCAATCAACAATACTCCTGGATACTTTCCTCTTAGGTGTGTCGCATCAATTCCGATAATTCTACGCAAATAAGACCTGAACACCCTTCGGCAAGCACCAAAAGCCCAAAAACACCTCTGGAACTGATTGTCACCATTCGTGCATAGTGCCACATAAGTTTCAGGATCTCTAGCTCTTAACTCACGCAGATATTGTGGGAGATCTCTGTATGCCTCATCATAATCTCCAACAACCTTTTTCAATGCTTTCTCCCTAGCTATGTATGCTTTTCTGTATGATATCGTCACTCCAAATCTAGCTTTAATATCTGAAATAATCATACTTGGTTTGTATTGTTCATTATGAAGAAATTGCTCTTCAACAAAAGAAGCAACAAATGATGAAGAGCATGCATGATGATCAGCACTTTCCCTAACACTTCGACATTGGTGTTCCTTTATATATTTTGTAACAGTGAACTCTACTTCCCCCCTTCCTACTACTCTCCATGTACATGGTTGGTTAAAACACACTGCTTTAACTCTGTTTTTCCGGGTGTCAACTGGGTTATATCTCATATGCTTAACCATCGCATGTTTAACAAGTGCATTCTTGAATTCTTCTCTAGATGGAAATATCTGCCCCACAAAAAATTCATGCTCATCTCTTGCCTCTAGCTCTCGAATTGGCCCAGCAAGCAATCGAGAATTCAAAATATATGGATCTTCAGCTAATGGAAACTCCTCCTCTAGGTCACTGTACTGATCTGGGGGGAATTCATATTGCTCAACCTGCATATCATCAGCTTGGAATTCTAGTACACTTGTACTGGGTACAAATTCTTCTGCATTCCGGATTTCAATTTCTTCCTCCCCACTCCAGGTTGGCTGAAATATTTCAACTACTCTTGTAGAAGAATTCAAACCCTCATCTTCTAAATTATTTGCTTCTTCATTTAGATCAATTGCCAAATTCCTTGTAATGCTATTATCACCATACTGGGAACATAATGGAATATTATTACTAGTTATTTCTAATCCTTTCCCCGTAGCCACATTATCATCAAGAGTATTCCATATCTCAGAGAGAATTTCGTCAACAACATTATCAACCCTGAAAAAAATTACATATAACTTTATCAAACTTTGAAATTGATAATAAAGGCCCTAGGAGCCCCTGAGGGCCTGAAATCATTTGATTCAGGCCCAGGGATTTGATTTCAGGCCCTACCAGGGCCTGAAATCATTTTATTTCAGGCCCAGGTCGGGCCTGAAATAAAATTATTTCAGGCCCAGGCAGGGCCTGAAATCATTTCCTTTCAGGCCCACTCCGGGCCTGAATCATTACATTTCAGGCCCAGGGAGGGCCTGAAATCATTTGATTTCAGCCCCTCCCTGGATCTGAAATAAAATAAATTCAGGCCAGGTCCTGGGAGGGCCTGAATTTCTTTTATTTCAGTCCCTCCGAGGGCCTGAAACAAAATTTTACAGCCTCTCCTATTGCCTGAAATCTAATGACATCATGCACTCTCAGGGCCTGATATCATGTAATGCATATCACCCTAAGCCTCCTCCAAAATTAAAATAGTAGAAAGAGTTTAACTTGATTAAAACTATATCTGATACCATATCAAAGAAGACAATCATACGTACATTCCTATTTCTCTTAGTTACCAATCTGTTGCTTCCTTTTTCTCCTTCGACAACCTATTTTGTTGCTTCCTTTTTCTCCTTCGACAACCTATTTTCCTCAGGTGCTTTGGTGATGAATCGAGTTGTGCAAGGAAGCAATATATACGTACATTCGTGATCATTCGACTTGTGCAAATCATTTCACATATATATATTGGCTGAGAAAAATTCGACTGCTACCCATCCGAACCACAAATTAATATTTTATTGATAAAGTGGTTCGGTTGTCTCGAAACTGTGTCTGATAAAGTTATTCTTTGGCGGGAGGGGTATAAAAGTAACTTCACTATATGGGATGCGCCCTTTGGTATAATAGAAACTATGGTACTCCTTTCGGTAATTACGAATAGTTGGATACGCCCTTTGGTAAATTGCCCAGCATCGGATGCTCTTTCTTCCTCTAATTTCTTCGCTAGAGATTGTAGATCCTTCACGTATGTGATTGCATTCGTGATGATAGAAGTTTTGTCCATCTATAATGATAAATCTAGCTAATTGAGTTGACATCTCTAATTAACAAGCAAAGAAGTTAGTTTGCTATACTACAACCGAAAAACAGTAAACACTAGGTTAATTGGGTGGTTAATGACTCGAAAATACTTTGGTAGTAGACGACTAACTTTTTATATATGATCACACAAGTTAACAATAAATGACAACATAGAATCAATTATAATCATAAGTTGTATAGATTATAAATCTTGGTCGATCTCTATTCCTAATTATCATCTTAAAATTAGTGGACATATAAAATTTGATTTTTATCAAAAGACCATACTAAATAATCCAATATTATTCAAATAGAAGGAGATTAATTTCATCTCCTATTGATCTTAACAATAATTAAACACCCAATTTAATTTAGCTTTAATTACTTTTATCCACGAGTTAATCTTGTGGATTAATCAACATACTAATTAATTAACTAAAGAATTGAAGAACATAGACATATACCTTGGTTATTGTAGGAACAAGAGACCTTAATTAGCTCATAGAGCTTCTCCTTCATGCTCACCCTGCTCTTCCTTTCCGACACCAAAATCTTTCCCCGATCTTTCCTCGTCTTCAATGAACATTTAGGTTCCCCTTCACCGATCATCACTGCATCTCCAACAGCACCGCCTTCGAACGCGTAGCTTTCCCCCAACGGGTCGTCCATGTCGGTGTCAATGGCTAGTTGCCCACAATCCACCATGAACTCGTCTGAGTCACAACCGTAGTTGATGTCGAAGGAGATGTGATCGGCCAAGTTGACATCATCACCGTGACTACCGGGGATGTAGATCACAAAATGGTGGCTCTCCATCTTCCAAAGTTTGGCTCTAATTAGCTAGATACCATGTGTGTGATATTTAATGGCCTTATTGTGTGAGTAGAATCATATGATATGGATTGATGATGTAATTGTTTAAATTAAATTAAATTACTGGTGAAATATAATGCATTTAGGTCCTCATCGTCAAAAGCAATGATAATTTTATTGGGTAATTAATTAGATTAATAGCGTCTAAATGCAAATTAAGTTGTGTATAATGTACTATGATGATTCCATGAAGTTATAATAGATCATAAAAGTTACATGATGGAGTGAGATAATGTAAAGTTAAATTAGTTCTTATCGAAGGCGAAGTCCGTGACTGAGGGGGCAGGACATCTAGAAGGGATTCAGGCGCCCCAACCTTGTGAGCGTCACGAACGCGTCGTTGATAGAGGTGGAAGTAGCATATCCCCTCTAAAACAAAATGGTATATGGCAAATGATTAAGTAAATAAATATTATTATTTTAGATGTCATTACATGGATTTTTATTGTAAATGATCCTGTCTGGAAGCGGTAGAGAGCGGAGTGCTGGTGAGGTGGCTTGAATATTGACCAGACCATCATGACCCAAAGGAAAGCATGTAGCACTGCCGCAGCTAGCCCGTCGCCGAAAGTACCTGCAAAGAGATCGGGGTGCTCAGGTCTTGCACTCCGACGCTCAAGTTAGACCTCCAGCTGATGAAAAAGACAACCATCTAAGAGAAGAAGAAAAAAGACGATAATAGTATAAGAGAAGGAATGAAATTGCCAATAGAAATCTCCTTCGTTTCTCCCCTTTTAGGTAAAATGAAGTGAATGAATCCCCCCCCCTTCGTTTAACACACGGGAGCCGTTTTATAGGCAACATCTTTGACAAGTTGTCTCATCTGTAATAAAGAGCATGTCCTGTCTATTAAACTTCCTGAATCTTAGAGATCTTGTGGAGATTACCCTGTCACATAATACTGTCACATATCTCATCATACTTTATGTTACATCCTGCTTTATGTAATATCAGGTCAGGTATGAGTTTAGCTCTGTATTTTGGTTTGGCAAAAGTGTCGGATTGAAGTGAAGGTGAACCGAAGCGTCCGGTCAGCCATGCCGATCGGACAGGTGCTGGAGATCGGTTCAGCTCAGCAGCGAAGAGCGGCAAGTCTGTAATCTGCCGTCAAGGATGGCGGGTCGGTAGGTCGTCCGGGAAAGTCGAAGAATCGGTCGTCCACAAGAGAGGTCGGCGAGTCGGCCAGTCGGGTCGGCAAGGTTGGGTTGGCCGGGTCAGCCGGGTCGGATTGGCCGGGTTGGCCGGGTCGGCTAGGTCGGCTGGGTCAGGTTGGCCGGGTCGGTCGAGTCGGGTCAACCGGGTCGGGTTGGCCGTTTATCGCGAAGAGCAACCGATTGACCCTTAGCAACATAGAGCGGCAAATCTCATTAATTCTCTTTGCCTTAACTCCACCTCAACTTGTCAATTTGGTCTTTTTTAGAGAGTCCTACTATATCTCTCCGGATCAAGGGGGTCCTATTATATCTCCCCGGATAAGTAAACTTGCGAGGCATCGAAGGTAGTACAATTGAAGCTAGTACAATGAACGAATTGACTTTAGAATTGTTGTTAATTTGCATAGGTTAAAAGATGAAGTCAACGATAATGATTTTACTTGATGAATATAGTATCCGTTGACTTTTTTTGTTTATAAAAAATATTTAATTGATAACCCATTTCAAGTTAAATTTAAATACTCATTATCTTACTAATCAAGCTTAGCTAGAATTCAGGTTCACTTAAATTTACACTTTGCGCATGCATAGGTAAGAAAGTTTGTTAGAATTTTTTAAGTTATCTCTAATTAATGATTTAATTTGTATGGTTTTTTTTTAATTGTTTTCAATCTTTGGACAAGAGGATATATCAATAAATCAAGTTCAATTAAACTCTTTGTGCTTATTCAGATTTTTAAATGTAAAAAAAAAGAATAACATGCTAAAAATGTACTTTCTTGTTTATTTATTTATTTATTTTCCAATATTTAAAATTTATTTAGTTGTTATCTACTTTAATGATTTTATATAGTATCATCTATTATCTACAATTTTATAGTCAATTCTAAAGGAATATCAATTTAAATGACGGAATAGATTCTATTATTTCTTGTATTTTTAAGCATTTTTCAAATTTAATAAAATATTTATTATCTGAATATAAATATGTCTAATAGAAATACGAATCTAGATATGAAAAATATATGAAAAAAAAGGAAGAAATTAAATTTTATTCTGTCCCAAAAAGATGGGATAGATAGATTTATTACTAGTACTTGAAAACGGAAATGAAAAATCTAATGAATTTTCTAAAAGCAAATAATAATAATAAAGTATAAATCTAATTTATCAAAATTAATATCAATAATTTAGAAAATGAATTGATTGATAAAAGATAAAGCAATTAAAATTAATTATATTGATGAAACGGTTGCAATTTTTTTTTTTTTTGAAAAAATCAATTTATGTTTTTGCCACCAGTTACATCCAAAAATTACCAGAAGAAAATATGAAAGGAGATAATGGGTATATATATGTCTGAAAAAAATAGATAAAGTATTTTGTTTTTATTATAAAATATTTAGTTAAAAGTTAATTGCAACTCTATTAGAGATTGAAAAATGATTAATAATAAATTTAAAAGTCATGAAACAAATAATGAACAAAGAGGGTTGATAATTATTTTAAAAAATAAAATCATTGATTAAAATTTACAGAAAAATATCGATAAAGATAATCAACATCGGAGGAATATATTAATACGAATTATTATTATAGTTAAAAATTTATAAGAAGAAATTTGACATTGTGCGTACAAATGGAATATCATAAAGATAGTAAAAAGAATTTTTAAGACATTTATAAAAATCATCGTAGAGTGCTATCATGTAATTTAAGAAGAATTTTTAAGACAATTAAAATCATCGTAGAGTTTGATCGTGTAATATAAGAAGATCGTGTTGGTATAATAAGATCGTGTGGTATAATCGATCTCATGTTAAGGTTGATCAAGTTTTGATTGACTTGAGTTTGAATTTTGATATTTAATCAATATATTAATAAAAAGTCAAGTAGATAAAGATGATAGAATATTTAATTACAAAAGAAAAATCTAAATGGCTCATGGTCTCATGGTCTTATGGATGACCAGACACTTAGTAATTAGAAGTCTAATGAAAATTAATAAGAAAAAAGTTCAACTGAATTACGGAGGATCAGACAATGATTGCAAGTTTAACAAAAAGTTGGCAAGAAAAAGTCTAAGTGGATCACCGAGGATCGGATACTTAATGATCAGAAGTCTAACGGGAAGTTGACAAGAGAAAAATCCAAGTAAGGCACGGAGAATCGGGCACTTGATAATGAGTGAGGAAATCCTAACAAGTCGAGGTTGACGGAATGCTAGGCAATTTTGAAGTCTCGGTAGGTCAAGGACTCAAGATTGATCAAATACCAGACAACAATGAAGTCGCTTCAACAGTTCAAAGTTAACCGGATGTCGGATAAAGAAAGTAATGGTAAGTTGAGATCAACTAAATACTGGACAAAGTAAACTTTCGAAAGTCATAACTTTTAATTTTGAACCAAATACAGCTGAATGTATTCGAGGCGATAACTAGTAATCATTATTTGGCCACCACAACACGTAAATATGAATTAATAAATATGTTAAGATTATAAACTTAAAAAACAAGTATTATTATTATTTAAAAAACAAAGAAACAAAATATTTTTCAACATACTTGATTGTACTCTATACTTGTCCTTCAAATTGATGTAAGTAATCCTTAATTGTACTTCAAATATGTGTCACCAATAAATAGCTGATGTCTTATATTAAAATGTGCAAATATTTCAGCAAATCCAATAAAATAGAAGAGTACTTAAAAAAACAAAGATAATGAGTGTGTGAGATTGTTATGATTATTATTATTTTAATATTAGATAGATGGATTTTTTTCCTCTAATTATTAGATACCTCTTATGATTGTCATAATCTTCATTTTTTATTTTATGATATGATTAATACTTATCCCAGTGCTATGCTATAATATTTTTTTCAGTGCGACACAATTATATACTCATTGCTATAAAATTTTACCAGACCGGGTTTCTATTATAATTTTTAAAATAGGGTTTCGTTATTAGTATATTTTTGGTTTGGTCTTGAGTCTTGACCTATAAAATAGTCAAGACTTAAAATGGACTAGCATGTTGCCATTGTCCTACACTTCCGCGATTCATCAATTTAATATTCTTATATCAACAATCAATTAAAAAAATTCATCCATTAATTTATCCGGAAACTCATCTTTAAACGTCTAGAAAACTAAAAAAATATCTTATTGCTACAATATTACCCGGGGGCACAAAGGGCATTAACAACTCTAGGGGTGAAGGCAAATACCAATATCAAGAAGGCAAGCATCAATGTTAGAATGGCAAGGCTAGGTCAAGTCGGGTTACACGTAAGAAAAATCATAGTAGACCTTTAATACATGACATCTGCCAATTAGTTGACTTCAGTTCTAATTTTACATACCTGGTTAGATCATGTCCTAAGATAATTTCTTCATCACATAATTCACATTTATATCAGGTTTTGTGGCAAGCTTCTTACTGATTGTTTCCTTTTAGTCATGATTTCTTAGATCAGTTTAAATTCATGTAAAGGAATTCTTCAACAAGTTCATGAAAAAAAAAATTGTTGGACTGGATAATAGATGAATCTGAGATGATCAACCCGGTTCTACAAAAATTTCTCATCGATCATCAAGATAAATCGGGAAGCGCTCACGGTGGACGGTCTAGAAGCCCAACATCCCAGGGTTGAAGCCCAACGTCCCAGGGTTTGTGTCATATTTAGAAGAAAAATTCTTACAAATACGTCGTAATTAGAGATCGAATCACAGATGTCTGAGATATCAACTAATCGTCTTACTACTGCACCATAACCCAAGATACCGTCTTTCAACAAGTTCATGAAAGACTCTTTATTCAGCTGCTCTTTAATAGAGAAAATTTAATAATGGAATGGGGATCCTATTTTATGGAGTGACTGTTTATCTAAGTTTTCTTTCCTGTTTCAAATTGTATGACAAATAAAGGCCATAAAATTTGATTAAACCAATTCATATGATGCATAAAAGTTCAGATGACACAGAATTTATACTTTTCAATCAAAGTACCTATCAAGAACAACTTACAGCATAGGCAGAGAAAATAATAAATCTCAGTTAATATTTAATGGTCCATGCGAATCTGCAAAAGGAGATTGTAACTCCTCAAATGATGCCCAAACGGATACCAAATTAAAAAATTAAAAAAAAAAGAAAAATAAACTTTGGAAAATAATAAAAATCGAGAAATGAGGAACACGGTTGGGATCTTTCATCATTTAGATGTAAACAGCATTTACAACAATATATGCAAATAAGAAAGCTAAGAAGTCCATTAGATCAAATATATCAAAATTGCAAGTGTGCTTCAATTGAGCCGATGCTTTATAATGTTCCAAAGTCGCATTTATTGAAACACTGATTTCTTCAACCTCAATAAGTTTGCTTACCTCAATCTGAAAGCTCTGGTGCTTGGCATTTCTTCTCAATTAAAGCTTGCACTTTCTGCAGTACAATCACAACTAACTAGTTAATTGGTGAATTAAGAAACAAATTTGTTGTAGAACAAAAATTAGTTTTACCTTGACAGAATTTCCAATCTCTTCAAGTTTCTGCAATATCATATCTCCAAGAGGGGGAACCTACAAACAAGAATGGACTTGGAAAGTTTTGTAAATAATAGAAAAGATATCAAAGCAATATCATATAACTCTAGACTACACAAACGGAATATCATTTCCGGAGGGGTAAGAATTGCCATAGTATAAATTCAAAATAAAATATTTTGTGGAGAAAATATTATTTTTAAATCATCCTAGGTTCCTTGAAATTCTGGTATATTTATCATCTTTGCAGAATGAATGGTTGATCAGGTAACACGTTAAAATATTTTGTCTAATTTATGCATTGTTTAGACAAGGCAAAAAAAAAAAAAAAGAGTTGAAAAAAATATATATAGAAACTTTATCTCAAGTTGACTCCTAAAGAATAGAGTCATCACTTTTCAGATATTTCAGATTTCAAATTACACCCACTCAGCACAAGGCCGATCGAAAGACATGTAATTTGAAAGAAAATTTTCATGCACAGACTACTTTGGAGGAAGAAAAACAAAAATACCAGTAGCTACACAAAGCAAAATTGCTTTACGAGCAAGTATGAAAGCACTTCACCATACCCTACTGGTAGATGGACCAGAACCAAGTCTATGAGGATCTTCAGACATATAAATTTGCTTGCTGAGACAATCACTCTTCCTATTTGAAAGATGCATCAGAACAGCCTGCACAAAGTAGATATAGAGTTTATTACTTTAGCAAATAATGCTGATGAATCAATACTTATCTGATCGGTAGTACCTTGCGGAAAGCCCCAGGTTCAGAAATTCCTTGGATTTGAACATCATCACTTGGAGGCCTTCGTACACCTGTATTCCGTATTCTGACAGAAAATATGCCGAAGAAGGATTGCAAATAACCTGTGGATGCATACAAGATTGTTAGTGTGCACTCAAGAAAGAATTCAACAAGTAAATCAAAAAATTATTTTGCGGGAACCATCTTGTGTTTCTAGTGAATCAATTAAAATAATGGTTATTTATCTATAATGAGATGGATATTCACAAAACAGATACATGCTGAAAAACAAAAATGAATCAAGCATGTCATTCGGGCTTGGAAAATTTTATTCATATCCATGTACGTCACAAGTCCAAACACTTAATTTTCTAAAAAAGATGGCCATGGACTTGTCGAAAAAGAGTTTAAATTTAAAATTCAGACAGAAACAATTAATCTTAAAAATTTAAATACTAATAATTACATAGCATGTAATATATAATAATTATAACCGGTAGTGTAACTTATATTAAGTTCCCTCCCTCCAGTGATGCAACATACTCTCCTCCCTCCCCGTGCACAATGATGTTGAATTTCCATTTCCTCCCACCACAATGGAAATTTGAAGTATGTTTCATTCATTTATTTCTTCTTCCTTTTACTCTCGCAAGTGAGTCTGGCTGCTCCCACTTATGTTTTATATCGACACATATGGCATCATGCCAACATAGGTACGGTGAGGTAAAAGGTTAGTCCAAGTATTGCTAGAATCAAGCAAACAAAATAAAATAACTAATCGTCCAATGAAGCCCATGTCGAAGTCACAATATTGGCAATAGTATCTGATCCGGTCGGGTAAGTTTTGGAGCTGATTAGGGGCCCAGTCGGATTGGGTCTGGGTCAGACAAAGTGGGTCGGGTTCAGTATCGGATTAGTGCGCTAGATACTGATCTGGCTAAGAGGATCAGAATTCGAAGCAACTTGAGACGGGGCCCAATCAGTGGCACCCGATCAGACGTTCCCGCCCGAGAACTTTAGCAGTTGGGGATCACCGGTCGGGAAAGTTTAGTCGGGATAAAGCAGAAGCGTTTTGTCGGATCTCTTCATGAGTGTTCGGTAAGCAATAGGCCTCCTAGGCGGGGTCTCCCGACCGGTCTCCCGGTCGGGGTCACCCGGAGTGACAGACCCGGAGTGATAGTCCCAGGGTGGCCGACCCAGAGTGACAGACCCAGAGTGGCCGACCCAGAGTGACAGGCCCAGGGTGGCCGACCCAGGGTGGGCGACCCAGGGTGACAAACCCAGGGTGGCCCGACCCAGGGTGGCCGACCCAGAGTGACCGACCCAGGGTGGTCGACCCAGAGTGACCGACCCAGGGTGGTCGACCTAGAGTGACAGACCTAGGGTGGTCGACCCAGGGTGGCCGACTCAGAGTGACGGACCTAGGGTGGCCGACCCAGAGTGAGTGAAGGGTCGCAGCAGCAGTAAAGATCATCCGAATCTTCCCATTGTCAGAAGAGGATTTTTGACATAATCATAATCTGACAAAGCCGCTAACATTAATGGGGGTCAGAGATGGCAACCTGGACAGACTGTCAGGCGGTTGTGGCAGTCTCACAGAGCAGCTAAGACTGCCATTAGTTCAGTCTGCCAACTGACCATTCCTTAATGAGACATGATAGCTCTGACAAGGCAGAGAGCTTCCCCTTCCCTATATAAACCCCCCTTGGGGATTCAAAGGGGAGATTGCTGCCATTTTGCAATCTCAACTCCACTTTGTGCTCTCCATTTTGGTCCGACCCAAAGTACTTGTGTCTGTCCCCTCAACACTCAAGCCCGACCCCGACCCCCGCGCTACTGCAGACCGGGATCATCTTGGTCAAACTGAGTCAGCCGAGTGGGAAAACCGTCTTCACTTGTCGACAGGATCAATCAAAAAAATAAATAAATAAAAATTTCATTCCTCGTAAAATATCTCTGTTATGGTGAACCTCTCTCCGGCACGAGGATCCTCGTGGGGCCGACCTTAGCCACACTGGTCCCCAGCTCCTTAATTTCTCTCCCTCCCTCGAGCACAACATAACTCTATATATACGCAACAAACGCAAACACTGCGTCTGCGCTTGCTGCTGGTCTCTTCTTGTGGCTTCTTCATCCGGCGAGCGAACGATCGTTCGAGACGTACGACCCATGGCGGGAGTGTGGAAGTTCGAGAAAGGGGTGATTCGACTGGTGGAGAAACCTAGGGGCGGCGCGGGGGACGGGACCAGCGGAACTGCAAGCAACAGCCTTCGGCCGAAGGTGCTGGTCCACGTGGCGACGGAGGAGTTGATGACATCCCTCGAGGTGCTGGAGGAGAGGCTGAAGGAGCTGGGGTGGGAGCGCTACTGCACAACGCCCGAACTCATCCAGTACCACAAGCCCTCCTCCGAGAGATCTGTTGATCTCATCTCCCTCCCCAAGGACTTCTCCCGCTTCTCGACCATCCACATGAACGACATTGTCGTCAAGTGCAGGGACCACTTCCTGGTGTGCGACGCCTCAAGCCAAGCTGAAGCTAGCTCACCTTCTCCACCTCGAACTTGATATATGTGCTTTAATCAGTGACCAGAATATTATTGATAAGTAATTATTCAGTATATCACGTGTATATATATATATATATATGCAGCTCTCTAGAGCTTGATCCTTAGTTAAGTTATGATCGCGTGTGTGCGAATGAATCTATCTCTAGTCTCTAGAAGGCTAGCTAGTTGATAGGGTATGGGATTGTCGTCTATCGATCGTAGTAGCTTGAGTGCATTGTGCAAATCTGTTTTAATTCATATATATATTTGCAGGTGATTGCTAGCTTCAAAAAAAAAAAAAATCCATGCTAGCAATAATTACCGGTTATACTTCAAATTTCCATTGTGGTGGGAGGAAATGGAAATGGAAAAAAAATAATAATAATTATAACCGGTATTTATTCTAGCATGGATTTTTTTTTTTTTTAAGCTAGGAATCACTTGCAAATATATATATGAATTAAAACAGATTTGCACAATGCACTCAAGCTACTACGATCGATAGACGACAATCCCATACCCTATCAACTAACTAGCCTTCTAGAGACTAGAGATAGATTCATTCGCACACACGAGATCATAACTTAACTAAGGATCAAGCTCTAGAGAGTTGCATATATATATATATATATATATATATATCTAGAGATTTACTGAATAATTACTTATCAATAATATTGTGGTCACTGATTAAAGCACATATATCAAGTTCGAGGTGGAGAAGGTGAGCTAGCTTTAGCTTGGCTTGAGGCGTCGCGCACCAGGAAGTGGTCCCTGCACTTGACGACAATGTCGTTCATGTGGATGGTCGAGAAGCGGGAGAAGTCCTTGGGGAGGGAGATGAGGTCAACGGATCTCTCGGAGGAGGGCTTGTGGTACTGGATGAGTTCGGGCGTTGTGCAGTAGCGCTCCCATCCCAGCTCCTTCAGCCTCTCCTCTAGCACCTCGAGGGACGTCATCACCTCCTCCGTCGCCACGTGGACCAGCACCTTCGGCCGAAGGCTGTTGCTTGCAGTTCCGCTGGTCCCGTCCCCCGCGCCGCCCCCGGGTTTCTCCACCAGCCGCATCACCCCTTTCTCGAACTTCCACACTCCCGCCATGGGTCGTACGTCTCGAACGATCGCTCGCTCGCCAGATGAAGAAGCCACAAGAAGAGACCAGCAGCAAGCGCAGACACAGTGTTTGCGTTTGTTGCGTATATATAGAGTTACGTTGTGCTCGAGGGAGGGAGAGAAATTAAGGAGCTGGGGACCAGTGTGGCTAAGGTCGGCCCCACGAGGATCCTCGTGTCGGAGAGAGGTTCACCATAACAGAGATATTTTACGAGAAATAAAATTTTTATTTATTTATTTTTTTGATTAATCCTGTCGACAAGTGAAGACGGTTTTCCCACTCGGCTGACTCGGTCTGACCAAGATGACCCCGGTCTGCAGTAGCGCGGGGGTCGGGGTCGGGCTTGAGTGTTGAGGGGACAGACACAAGTAGTTTGGGTCGGACCAAAATGGAGAGCACAAAGTGGAGTTGAGATAGAAAAATGGCAGCAATCCCACATTTGAAGCCCCAAGGGGGGTTTATATAGGGGAGAGGAAGCTCTCTGCCTTGTTAGAGCTATCATGTCTCATTAAGGAATGGTCAGTTGGCAGACTGAACTAATGGCAGCCTTAGCTGCTCTGTGAGACTGCCACAGCCGCCTGACAGTCTGTCCAGGTTGTCCCCTCTGACCCCCATTAATGTTGGCGGCTCTGTCAGGTCATGATTATGTCAAAAATCCTCTTCTGACAATGGAGCAGCTAAGACTGCCATTAGTTCAGTCTGCCAACTGACCATTCCTTAATGAGACATGACAGCTCTAACAAGGCAGAGAGCTTCCCCTCCCCTATATAAACCCCCCTTGGGGATTCAAAGGGGGGTTGCTGCCATTTTGCAACCTCAACTCCACTTTGTGCTCTCCATTTTGGTCCGACCCAAACTACTTGTGTCTGTCCCCTCAACACTCAAGCCCGACCCCGACCCCCGCGCTACTGCAAACCGGGATCATCTTGGTCAGACCGAGTCAGCCGAGTGGGAAAACCGTCTTCACTTGTCGACAGGATCAATCAAAAAAATAAATAAATAAAAATTTCATTCCTCGTAAAATATCTCTGTTATGGTGAACCTCTCTCCGGCACGAGGATCCTCGTGGGGCCGACCTTAGCCACACTGGTCCCCAGCTCCTTAATTTCTCTCCCTCCCTCGAGCACAACGTAACTCTATATATACACAACAAACGCAAACACTGCGTCTGTGCTTGCTGCTGGTCTCTTCTTATGGCTTCTTCATCCGGCGAGCGAACGATCGTTCGAGACGTACGACCCATGGCAGGAGTGTGGAAGTTCGAGAAAGGGGTGATGCGACTGGTGGAGAAACCCGGGGGCGGCGCGGGGGACGGGACCAGCGGAACTGCAAGCAACAGCCTTCGGCCGAAGGTGCTGGTCCACGTGGCAACGGAGGAGGTGATGACGTCCCTCGAGGTGATGGAGGAGAGGCTGAAGGAGCTGGGGTGGGAGCGCTACTGCACAACGCCCGAACTCATCCAGTACCACAAGCCCTCCTCCGAGAGATCCGTTGACCTCATCTCCCTCCCCAAGGACTTCTCCCGCTTCTCGACCATCCACATGAACGGCATTGTCGTCAAGTGCAGGGACCACTTCCTGGTGCGCGACACCTCAAGCCAAGCTGAAGCTAGCTCACCTTCTCCACCTCGAACTTGATATATGTGCTTTAATCAGTGACCACAATATTATTGATAAGTAATTATTCAGTAGATCACGTACGTGTATATATATATATATATATGCAGCTCTCTAGAGCTTGATCCTTAGTTAAGTTATGATCGCGTGTGTGCGAATGAATCTATCTCTAGTCTCTAGAAGGCTAGCTAGTTGATAGGGTATGGGATTGTCGTCTATCGATCGTAGTAGCTTGAGTGCATTGTGCAAATCTGTTTTAATTCATATATATATTTGCAGGTGATTGCTAGCTTCAAATGCTAGCAATAATTACCGGTTATACTTCAAATTTCCATTGTGGTGGGAGGAAATGGAAATGGAAAAAAAAATAATAATAATTATAATCGATATTTATTGCTAGCATGGATTTTTTTTTTTTTTGAAGCTAGGAATCACCTGCAAATATATATATGAGTTAAAACAGATTTGCACAATGCACTCAAGCTACTACGATCGATAGACGACAATCCCATACCCTATCAACTAGCTAGCCTTCTAGAGACTAGAGATAGATTCATTCGCACACACGAGATCATAACTTAACTAAGGATCAAGCTTATATATATATATATATATATATATATATATATATATATATATATATATATATATATATATACGAACGTATGTACGTGATTTACTGAATAATTACTTATCAATAATATTGTGGTCACTGATTAAAGCACATATATCAAGTTCGAGGTGGAGAAGGTGAGCTAGCTTCAGCTTGGCTTGAGGCGTCGAGCACCAGGAAGTGGTCCCTGCACTTGACGACAATGTCGTTCATGTGGATGGTCGAGAAGCGGGAGAAGTTCTTGGGGAGGGAGATGAGGTCAACGGATCTCTCGGAGGAGGGCTTGTGGTACTGGATGAGTTCGGGCGTTGTGCAGTAGCGCTCCCATCCCAGCTCCTTCAGCCTCTCCTCTAGCACCTCGAGGGACGTCATCACCTCCTCCGTCGCCACGTGGACCAGCACCTTCGGCCGAAGGCTGTTGCTTGCAGTTCCGCTGGTCCCGTCCCCCGCGCCGCCCCCGGGTTTCTCCACCAGCCGCATCACCCCTTTCTCGAACTTCCACACTCCCGCCATGGGTCGTACGTCTCGAACGATCGCTCGCTCGCCGGATGAAGAAGCCACAAGAAGAGACCAGCAGCAAGCGCAGACACAGTGTTTGCGTTTGTTGCGTATATATAGAGTTACGTTGTGCTCGAGGGAGGGAGAGAAATTAAGGAGCTGGGGACCAGTGTGGCTAAGGTCGGCCCCACGAGGATCCTCGTGTCGAAGAGAGGTTCACCATAACAGAGATATTTTACGAGAAATGAAATTTTTATTTATTTTTTTTGATTGATCCTGTCGACAAGTGAAGACGGTTTTCCCACTCGGCTGACTCGGTCTGACCAAGATGACCCCGGTCTGCAGTAGCGCGGGGGTCGGGGTCGGGGTCGGGCTTGAGTGTTGAGGGGACAGACACAAGTAGTTTGGGTCGGACCAAAATGGAGAGCACAAAGTAGAGTTGAGATTGCAAAATGGCAGCAATCCCCCATTTGAAGCCCCAAGGGGGGTTTATATTGGGGAGGGGAAGCTCTCTGCTTTGTCAGAGCTGTCATGTCTCATTAAGGAATGGTCAGTTGGCAGACTGAACTAATGGCAGCCTTAGCTGCTCTGTGAGACTGTCACAGCCGCCTGACAGTCTAACCAAGTTGTCCCCTCTGACCCCCATTAATGTTGGCGGCTCTGTCAGGTCATGATTATGTCAAAAATCCTCTTCTGACAATGGGGAGATTCGGATGATCTTTACTGTTGCTGCGTCCCTTCACTCACTCTGGGTCGGCCACCCTGGGTCCGTCACTCTGAGTCGGCCACCCTGGGTCGACCATCCTAGGTCTGTCACTCTAGGTCGGTCACCCTGGGTCGGTCACTCTGGGTCGGCCACCCTGGGTCGGGCCACCCTAGGTCTGTCACGCTGGGTCGGCCACCCTGGGTCGCCCACCCTGGGTCGGCCACCCTGGGTCTGTCACTCTGGGTCGGCCACCCTGGATCTGTCACTCTGGGTCTGTCACTCCGGGTCTGTCACTCCGGGTGACCCCCACCGGGAGACCCCGCCTAGGAGGCCTATTGCTTACCGAACACTCACGAAGAGATCCGACAAAACGCTTCTGCTTTATCTCAACTAAACTTTCCCGACCGATGATCCCCGACCGCTAAAGTTCTCGAGCGGGAACGTCTGATCGGGTGCCACTGATTGGGCCCCGTCTCAAGTTGCTTCGAATCTTGATCCTCTTAGCCAGATCAGTATCTAGCGCACTAATTCGATACTGAACCCGACCCACTTTGTCTGACCCAGACCCAATCCGACCGGGCCCCTAATCAGCTCCAAAACCTACCCGACCGGATCACAAGCCTCCCCTTCAAGTCTAGTCGAAGGAGACGTCAAGTCCGACTGACTAAGTTGCTTGCCCGGTCGGATAAACCCTACTTTCGCACCCCTGACCCTCATTACAGCCTCAAGATCTTTATCCTTAAATGCTGAGTCCCCTGTCAAGTCAGCCATCAATGCATCTGCCATTGCCATGTGTTTATCTCCCCGGATCAGTATCAATCTCAAGCTAGATTTTACCACCTTATCAACTTGGTGTTTAGTTGTAACCACATACAATATTTTCGAGGAAATGATCAAACCTTACCAACATCTCCTGGCTCTCCAATTAAACATTCTCAACTCACTTTTAAAATCTGTTTACGGGTTACTGGGCTATAATCTCCTTTGATTGAGTATAATCTTGAAATTTCACGCCTTCATGTTTGTATTTATTGTATAAAATTTCCTAATATTATAGAATCTTATAATGTTTGTCAACCACACAACCTTCCATAGGAAGACTCAGGCTATAGAGCATCTCGGCGCACGAAGCTCACGACAATTCGAGATCTTGAGGAAGAGTCAAACCATATTGGATCTATTGCACACAACATTACTCTACATTGCAAGAGGTTATTTCCGCAACTCAAACTCATGTCCACAAAGTCACACGACAACAATTTTATAGTCGAGCCAAGGTCATACAGAAGCCTTAGGCTATAAGATTTCAAAATAGATTTTGCTGGAGAAATAATGTTACTAGCTTAATTCAGTTTGTAATTGTTGTCAATGATTTTATTTTTCATTTTTTGACTTTGAACTTTAATAGCAAGGCCTCTTCAATTTTCTTGAATGTTGGTATTCCGAAATATATCCAAAAAAAAAAAATCATTGTAAACTATGAAATAGGGATTAATCTTTTGAAGCTTAAAAGCACAATATCAATTCCATGTTCGAGGTTATAATTTCTTTCACTTAATATCATGCAACTTATATGTGCAATATTTTAGGGAAATTGAATAAAATTTTCCCAATTGATTTTATTTAGGGCAAAAAATGCCTTAAAAGGGCCCTATGAAACTGTTCAGATTCTATACATAAAGCCATGCTTTGTATTCCTGTACAACCATGCTTTGGTACACCATTGTTCATGTAAAACCCATGTTTCACCAAAAGATCATGTTTAAGGAGTAAAATCACAGATTTTCTTAAATTATGGGCCATTTAGGCTTTTTCCCCTTTTATTGAACAATTATGCATATGTATTAAGCATGCCCTTGTGGTTTTAGCACTATTTTCTTTAGGTTGAGCATTTTTTCCTTTTATTGCCTGTGTAGAAGTTTGTATAGATACTATTGTTGCCTGAAACTAGTTAAGTTCTAGTCTTTCGAGCAAGAAGTTAGTGTGCACGAATTTAAATGACTGATGCTCTGATTTGCTGTACTTAAAAGAAACTTTCCATGAATTATTAACGCTTCCTGCTAAATAAATAATGCCAAAAAGATACTTGTTCTAAAACTTGACTGAACAAAGACAGCAAGTTGACGATTCCAGCCCCTTTTGTTCAGTTTTCTTGCAGGTGACATACGACCATACAAATCAGACAAGTTCCTCTGTCTTGAGTATGGTTGTTAAAATCAGCAAATACATAATAGATCACTTGTGTTGTAATTGTATGACTATCAGTAAAAGACCAAAGATGAACCAATATGTCATGAGAAATGGAGAATCACGCAAGGATGGAGTAGATTGAAATGACAGACTAAATAAACTTTGACAGATTCGGCCAACCTAGGTTGAAGACTAATGAAGGCATTCAAGAAAGGACGATAATGTTGGTGCAATCGTGCCTTAAGTGGTCGAGCTCAATCATAGGATTTGATACTTGGGCAAAAGGTTTAAGTTAGACTTTCACTTGTACATTTGATATATGTCTTAAGTTGTGCAAGGGCTTGGCTAGATGCATATGCGAGGCTTGTGATTAGATGAAATTTGAGTGAGGATGATGACTTGATGCTGCCAAGGTCACATGCTCAATGGTTTGAAGGTCTGATGGATAAAGAAGGATAATATGAGGCATTTTGAGGGACTGCACGACAAGAAGCATTAAGTGATGGTGGAGTAGCTCGCCAAGCTTAATTTGGCGTAGCCAAATTGGTTGACTCAGTGGCTCGAGATCTATTGAAGATCAAAGAAGGATGGAACGGGACATCCAATGAACTGCAAAACGAGAAGCCGGTGTAACGTTGACAGTAGCTAGAAGAAGGTGAACTACATAGGTAAAGAGTGAATAATGGCATATGAAGTAAGTTGTGGTCTTGGTGCATCTAAGGAACTTAAGACCTAATGAGAGACGACATTGGTGGGGATGTTAAACTGCGGAAAGTAAGCTCTTGAGTAAATTATGAAAGTAAAGCGATTTGTATTTTAGGGTTAGTCTAGCGCTTAACTTAGGCAAAGGCTCGATCATTAGGATGGTTGTAGTCGAGGTTCCAATTAACTGGAAGGTATCTCCAATCTACAAGTAAGTTAGTTGACTAAACACTGACTCAGGCTTTGTGACAGAATAAAATGTTTCTGTTTGGAGCAAGTCGATGGGGACATCAACTAAAGATGTTGAGTTGACTTATGTGTTGCAGTTGCAGTTCATGAGTTAGAAAGAACCGTTGATTGGACAAAGGAAAGTTGCAATCATCAGATGGCAAAAGGGGTTAAATTGGGCAGTTTTCATGAATCATCAAAGAATTCAATTCCTACAGAACCATAGATGTGAAGAACTGAATAAGACTGAATACCATCCACTTGTATCAGTATACAGAGGCATATTCCTTCCAGTTGCTAAAGAAAAAAAGTAGAACTAATGTCAAAATCTAATCATCAATGAAGGTACCTTAATATTTTAAAATAATAATACATATATCCTAATTCCACACTTCAACCTTACCTTGTTCAACTACAATATCTGCAACTGAGGTAAGCACTACATGCTTTTCTTTCGTCAAAACTCCAAAACAAGGAAAAGCTACTGGTCTTGTTACCTGCAAATATAAAGAAATCCAACTGAGGAAAATCATCTGACTAACCAACTGTTTGTTACAGCATAACGTGAAGAAGTAGAGCATCCCATGATCATGTTTGATTTACCTCATACACAATAGCATTGGAAGTCACATATAGCTTGCGAGAGCGGAAGTCGGATCGCAAGATATGTCTTCGAATTGGCAAATATAGCAACATCAAGACCCCAATTCCCCATGCTAGCATCAGAAGCAAGGAATACAGAATCCATTGAACCGTTTGGTACTTAACATATTTTTCTTCCATCTCATAAAAGGATGCAGTGTGCAGGATTGTGTCTTCTTCAGCTTCATTATATCGATTTGTAACTGAACCTGATAATAATCGTCTCTCCAAGACGTCGATTTCAATAGCTTCGTCGGTTGATCCCATATGAAACCAAAGAGGAAAAAAAAAATCTGATAGAAAAGATCATCATCAGACAAATTATTGCTCGCCAAGCTTAAATATAAGGGGGGAAACACAATCCAAAGCCCTAACAGACCTTATTGATATAGTGAGTGATGGAACAATCAAACTACCTTTTCAAAGCATGCGGATCCGATTCGTATGATCTTGTGCTGCCCGATTCGCCCAAATTAATACAGAAAGCAGCAAATCGAGGAAAGGAAAACGTGCACTAAGGCCATAAAACCACGAATCGAGCAAGAATGTTCCGCCATGAATGAACCAATATCACAATGGATTCCAATCGAATTTAGACAGTGGAAAGTTTGACAGGTAGGAGAGGTCGAGGAAGAAGAGCGGAAAGGTAATTGGTAGGACAGTAACCGTGATCGTGCCTGGGCCGGGCCATGGTCTATTGGGCCTGACATGGTTTGAAGCATGTCGGCCTAATTTAATTTTTTAAATAATAATAATAATAAATTATATAATAATTATTGATTAAAATTCTAATATTTATATAATTATATCTTAATTTTCGATATAATATGAAAATTTTGATAAAATATAAAATATAATAATATCTTAAATTTATAATATAAAATATATTTATTTGTATTCGAATTTGAATTTTTCAACCTTCCACGCATAGACTTTTTATATACATTCTTTTAGAAAAAAGAAAGTTAATATAGTTTTACCTACTATTTTATTCACCGTATATAAAATGGACGTGGGTTAAGTCATGTTTCAACATATGCATGTAGGAGCTCAAAGAGCTTGGTGACTTAATATAGTCGAGTAACTTTGAAATGAAGGTGGACTCGACAAACTAGCCATAAACTCGGAGAGCTTGGTGCATTTTAGGTACTGAGGTTCTAACTTGAGATGTACTTTAGGGAGGCCTAAAGTGAGATTCACTCTATAATGGGTGAATTATAACATATTGAAGTAAATTTGGAGTGTTTGACTGGAACTTATAATATATAAGATGGACTTAGACCATCTCCAACCCTCAACATCAAATTTGGTGTCATTTTCACACCAAAATAATGCAATTTCAACATCAAACACTATTTCAACTCTAACCCATTCACACTATATCACACCAAAAATGAATATTCCTTAGAATATTCTATCTTTTTCTTATTCATTTATTAATAATTTAATTATCGACCTAAATTTTAATTTAGTAATCATTTTGAATATAATTATTATATTTAAAATTAATATTTCATTTATATTTAATAATTTTTTTAAAAAAATTACATCCAATTAATATATATAAAAAATATGATTTTCATTTTTAATATTTATTACATAATTATTCGGACATAAATATATTTTAAAAATATTATAAAATCATTCATAATTAAAATAAAATATATTACTAATATAACACAGACAATGACAGTGAATTGAAAATACAATATTATGGGAATTTAACATTCAGAATTACTATATTCTTCCCATATATATATGATCAATTAATGCATTTCGAAGGGCAATATGAGCTTCTTTGTCTTTGATTTGTCTGTATCGACCTAAAAAATCTTTAAACCGAGTACGATCATCTACTGCTGGCTCAACATCTGGAGTCGGCACCTTGAAGTGTTCCACGATTGGTGTATTTAAATCATGTTCATCTTCAATTATCATATTATGCATAATAATACATGATGCCATTATATCATGTAAAATATTTTTCTGCCAAAAATGTGAAGGTCCTGCAATAATTGCAAAGCGTGATTGGAGCACGCCAAATGCTAGCTCAATATCCTTTCTACATGCTTCTTGCTTCATTACAAATAATTTATTCTTTCTACCTCGTGGATCATGAATCGTTTGAACCAGTATTGACCATTTTGGATATATACCATCAGCTAAATAGTAACTCATATTATACTCTTTTCCTTGAATGACATAACGAGTAGAAATAGTAATACCTTCAACGAGATTAGCAAAAAGATGAGAAGACTCAAGTACATTAATATCATTGTTCGATCCGGGCAATCCAAAATACGCATGCCAGATCCACAGATCATAATCCGCTATAGCTTCTGGAATAATTGTTAGCTTTCCACTACGACCAGAATATTGTCATGCCCATGTTGTTGGACAATTTTTCCACCTTCAATGCATGCAATCTAGGCTACCTAACATACCTGGAAACTCACGTAGCTCACCAATGTGGAGTAGCCTAGCAACATCCTGAGCGTTTGGAGATCATAAGTATTGCCCTCCAAACACTTCAACAACAGCATGACAAAATCATTTCACACTTTCAACGGCAGTCGATTCTCCTATTTTAATGTACTCATCAGTAGCATCTGCTGGTAGACCGTACGCTAATATTCGAAATGCAGCTGTTACTTTTTGTAAGCCGGATAACCAAGTCTTCCAATCCCATCTCTTCTCTGTATAAAATAGTTGTCATCACTACTAATAGCATCATAGATACGCATAAATAAATTTCATCCAATTTGGAACCTTCTTTGAAACATTGCATCATTATACAATGCATTTTCGACGAAATAATCATTGAATAAATTACGATCAGCAGCTTCACAATTACGATTGATCACGTTGTGACCAGGAATTGAGCCTCGATGCATTCTTTGATTGTTTTCTTCATTGAGATAATTCAAGATAATTTGATTATTGGTAGAAATCACCTGAGAGATCAGTTATTGCCTTATGTCAAACTGCCTTGCACCAAACACCTCTGCATAGTTATCATCATCAGAGCTTGAAGATGATAAATTTGATGAACCTTCATTGTTGTTATCCATTTTTGAAGATAACTGAATGAATGAGGTATATGTTGCTTATGGGGTATTTATAATGTAAGTTATATCTACACTTTTCTTAATTTTTCACATATGACGTGACCTAACAATAAACATATTGGGACAAAAATTGCACAGATGACATGACACAACAATGACAATATCAGGGCAAGTTGGCGAGGCGACATGACCTGCCACTGAACACATTTTCTTATATACAGATGATATGACCTAATAATGAACACATTTAGATAAAATTGTACAAATGACATGACACAATAATGACAACATCGGGCCAAGTTGGGCAAGCGACGTAACCTGGCACTGAACATATATTTTTTTATGTGCAGATGACATGACTTAACAATGAACACATTTAGACAAAATTACACAGATAACATGACATAACAATGATAACATCTGGGCAAGTTGAGCAGGCGACGTGACCTGACATTGAACACACATTTTTTTTTGTGCAGATGACATGACCTAACAATGAACACATTTGGACAAAATTGCATAGATGACATGACACAACAATAACAACATCGGGGAAAGTTGGGCAGGCGACGTGACCTGCCACTGAACACATATTTTTTATATGCAGATAATATGGCCTAACAATGAACACATTTGGACAAAATTGCACAGATGACATGACACAACAATGACAACATCGGGGAATGAGTTCAACCCTTATATAATGGCTTATCAGATGTTGGTATAACACATCCTATGCCAATAATTTTTTTGAGAGTATCATCTTTTTTGGATCAAAATGAGTTCAACCCCCAATTTCCGACAATCTCCATACTCAATTGAAGAAGATAAACACTTATGTCATGTTTACCTTCATATTTCACAAAATCCAATCATAGGAATTAACCAGTCGAAGGATCAATTCTAGGCTAAAATTGAGAAAGAGTATCATGCAGATCCGAATTTTGTGCATTGTTACCGACCGCCAAGATTTTTGCAAAATAGAATGCTTCTTATGCATAGTGCAGTATCCAAAATGAAAGGTTGCATACGACAAATCGAACATTTGAATCCAAGTGGAGCATCTGAACAAGATATTGTAAGTTGTTATGCTCATATTTATTTTAGACTATCTAAATTTTATAATCAAAATCTATGTTCATTAATAACATTAACTTCATAACTAATGTTCAATTGTTTTCTTGCAGTTAACTCGTGCTAGAGTATTATTAGCACAAGACCCGAAATACACAAAGGGTTTCAAACTTGACCATGTCTGGAATATTCTCAAAGATATTAAAAAATTTGGTACTGATAATATGAATACTACAGGCTTCAAATCACGACGACAAAATGTTAATACTGGTTTATCTTAACAACAATTATTCGAGGAAGAATTTCGTACTACATCTCCTTATGGGGCTACTTTTGATCTGAATATCACTGATTCAGATAGCGGTGGTAGTTCTAGTAAATAACCTCCTGGGGTGAAGAAAGCAAAAATGAAGGAAAAAAATGATGAACAAATTGCTAAGGTAATTTATATTAATGCTCAACTTGTTGAAGCAATGAATGCAAGTACTGCTGCTACTACAAAAATGACAGATGCTATGATCTACAAGGAAAAAATTAAAATTTTATTTAAAAATTTGAACTCGATCTCTGACCCAATGATGTGTGATTATATTTACAATGAACAAATTAGAATTATGCAAAAGAGAACGCAAGTCCATGGATCTCGTCCAATTCAACATTAAGGAGAAGGATCTCAATCATCTCCAATATAGACACAAGGATCACAATTCAATCAACATCAAGGTGAAGATCAAGAATCTCAGAATCCTACGTATTTTTATAGCTAATATCAAAATTATTTGAGTGGAACGGGGAATGATTTTCCCGAATATTAGTATTGTAATATTATTGAAGTTATTTTAAGTTTATATGTGCTTTATTTGTAATTATTTGTTAGGTTTAAGTATCTAAGTATCATTTTTATTTGTATCTATGAATGTTTTTAAGTTTATGTGTGTTGTATTACTTATATATTTAAGTGATTATTAGTAATATTTTGATTTTATGTCATTACTATTTTTATTTTGTATGTCAACATAATAGATGATGTATTTATATTTATACATATCAAATTTTTAATTATTTTATTATATTTTTTAAATTAGTGATATAATTTATAAATATAATTAAAATTAAAATATGCTTAATAAATAAATTTTTATTCAATTAAATTTTTATAACTATGTTTAATAAAATTAAAATACGTTATTATATTTTTTTAATTTATATTTATAATAAATAATTAATATTATTAAATACTTATGGTAAAAAATATTTATTATAAATTAATTTTATTTATGATATTAAGTAATATAATATTTACTAATATATATTATATTTACTGATTATATATTATAATAAAATTTTTAAATATAAAAAACAATTAAAAAATAATATCATCAAATTTGGTGTTGCAACAGTGCAACACCAAATTTGGTGATGCACTGTTGCAACACCAAAAAAAGGTGCTAAAATTTAGTCATCAGTTAGAGTATTATGGTGTAATTTTTACACCAAATATAGTGCAATGTGCATCGATTGGAGATGACCTTAGCGCAAAGATTGAAGACCTAAATGCATGAAAGAAATGAGGGATTGTGAGTAATGTATAATCTTGAACTTTTACTTATGTTTAGTTAAGTAAGAGCATTAAGTATATATAAACAGGTCTTAATTGTAGTTTGCAACTTAGGTCTATCTTGAGACTTCATATAGGCTTATAAGGATGCAGGTCAAGTGAAAGAGAGATCACTAATTATATTTAATTGACTAGGGGTAAACCTTACTGAAACATATAGTCAATTGAATATATGAGATTTCGATGAACAAAGTTCTATTTGAGCAACAATTGACTAGAAGTTCAATCCAGTCAGCATAAAAGGATTTCAGTTAATCAGTTAGTTGTTCAAGGATTATATTTGGTCAACTAGATAGATAAAATATATCCATTAAATTTCACTTACAAAGACATCTTTAACAAATACTCAATGATAAAGGATTTGCATAAGGTTGATGATTTTAACTCAAACTCTTGGTATTCTCATTTACTTGTATTTCATTTTTGTTTGAAAGAAGATAATTTAGAAACATCATTCTAAAAACAAATGATTAATCAGGTCAAGTAAAATCTAACCTGAGGCGATTGAGCGGTCCATAAATCTAAAATCTTATGGTTGCATGCTCCACTTGAAGAAAAAATTTCTATAAAATATGTCGTAACTAAGGATCGAACTGCAAATACTTGGTAGACAACTAATTATCCTTTTCCTACACCATAGTCCCGAGAGCATGAAAACATTATTCTAAATGGGATTGTAAGAGGTTTGCACTTAATTACTATTGGATCAAGATAGACCCAGGATGATTAGCATAATCCGAATTTGATTTTAATTTATTTTAAAGAAATATTTTTTAAAAAAGGCTTGTAAAATCTTGAGTTGAAATTAAAAGGGTTAATTTAAAAATTATGATGAAATATTTTGAGTTTTAGAAAGGTAAGTGAAAATCTTGTTTTGAAAAAGCCTACAAATAATGCACTATAACATATTTATGCAAATAATAAAGAAATCATAGAACAATAAAATTAATACATATATTTGCCTTAGTTTCCACTCTATTACTTATAGTCACTCAAGGGAGTTAGTTGTCATGTGAAAACTACTATACCTTTTCTGTCTAGACTCCTTCCAAAGGCAGCACCAAAATGAGAATATTAATAGAGAATAACAAAATCATAAACTACTAAAAACTTAAATCACGTATTAAATTTTAAAATTATTAAATTACTACCTAATTTTATTTTTTCCCCTCTCGACCGATAATTAATTCGGATAATGTTCATCAGCACATTAATTAATGTCATGAATCGAGTATTATATTGTGTAGATTAAAAATTAGATTCGTGCTTAAGAAATTATGTTTTTAAATATAGTGTATGGAAATAATATTTAAAGGTATGGATATAATTAGGAGGACTAGAATAATACATATGAATTGATTCTGTATCATTCCTAAATCTCTAGGTTTGTCAATCAGTCTAGGTTTGTCAATCATTCTCTAGGTTTATAATGATTTGAAAGTAATAATTTTTTGAACACGAATCAAATTTTTTGAATACATTCATGCTCAAAAATTTATTACTCTCAATATGTCGTATGGAAATGACATTTAAGGGCATGAATATAATCAACAAATAGACCTAGAGGGTTCAGAATAATACGAAATCAAATCTTATGTGCTCGTCTAATTTTTATGATTATATTCATGTTCTCGAATATTATTTAATATAACATATTGAGAATAATAAATTTTTTTAATATGAATCAAAAATTTTAATCAATTAAAACAATATAATAATGATTCAAGATATTACTACTGATGAACAATATAATGTAGCAATCGATTCGAATGTATAAATATGTATTTAGATGCTTGATTTGATAATTTTAAAAATTTAAATATTTGATTTAAATACTTAAAAGCTTTAGCTGCATTGGTGGACGGTGGTTAATTTGCTGAAGAAAAAATAATGCCGAAGCGAGAAATAAGTAAAGAAAATTATAAAATAAAATAATTAAAAGATAAAATTGAAAGTTTTAGTAAATAGAGAACACTTGGATGTATCTTAAAAAATATAGAATAAATATTTCATTGTTTGCTATTGTTGTAATGAGCCTCTATGTATATTTTTCTAATTTATCCGATTGATAGTAGATCCTCGATCACGATTTGAAATCGACGATTTGACGGTTCGTAGAAGGTCGACCTTTAACCTTAACCGCCCAAGATGATTACGGTTCATGGTTCGAAACCGCTAGTTCACTGTTCGTGTTCGAGATTATTATATTAAAAAAATTAAAAAATTAAATTTAAAATATAAAATTTATTTTAAAAAAAGGTTTGCACTTATTTAAATTATCTACGTATCCCCTTAGGGTGTAGGGGAATCAAAGCCCACGTAATTCTTTTACATTTTTACCCTTTTACAATTTTTATCATTCACTTCCATTTCCTCCCGTTTCCATTATAGTCGTTCATTCGGTATCAAATTCTTCAACTTCGTCTTTTTAAAGTTGCATTCCTTGAATTCTTATCTCAACTCTGGTCCAATCGTCTAGTAATGCTTAAGCTTTCAATGAGTCGGGAGACATAGTTGATCGTCGTTCATCTAATATGTTGCCACCAGCACTGAACGTCTGCTCTATAGCAACAATTGACACCGGACAAGTTAAAATTTCTTTTGCAGTCATGAAGAGAACAGGAAAGTTTTGAGCCTTCTATGACTACCACTTTAAAATATCGAAATTTTCGTTATCTGTTTCATTAAAATTAAAAGAAGTCGTAAAATAATTCTCAAGTTTATACGTGGAACTTGAGGATCCTCGTGGACGTTTCGTCCGTTCTTTTAATAAAAATTGTGTTTTGTAAGTTTTAAATTAATACTAGTAGGCCCTTGGTCGGGTCGGGTAGGGTCCGGGCCGAGTCCGAGCTGGGTTCAGGCTGGACCCGGCCCTTGGTCAAGGATCGGGTCTAGTTGATAGGAAATTTTGGTAAGATCAGACTCGTTGTTCAGATTCAACGTCTGACCTGATTAATTTTTTATGATATATTTGATTTGTCTTTGCTTCGTATTTATAGAATTTGATCGAAAATCATCAGTTAATTGATTACCATTGACTAATACATTCTTGGAGAATTGCCAATTATTAATGATTGTTCCATCAGCAGTTAACTGCATCTAATTATTAGACTCGTCTGAGTTAATCCTTGAAGTGTCCATTGCGATTGAATCCGAATATATTTAATGTTATTGGACTAAACCAAATAGAATTGTGATAGAATCTTTACATCATCCTCAGAGTAAGTCACCTATTTGAACTGCCGCAGCTTAGTATTTATAAAATTTGACAAAAACCATCAGCCGACCAATTATATATATAATCATTATTGTATTTCAATTAATTGTCACCAAAGATTTATCTGGCACTTGATATCTTGGATCGTAACTATGTCATTCATCGACTTTATCTTCTAGTGTCTATATACCCAACTTGATATCTTGAAATATTTTTTATTTATCCCTATGACTTATGAAAAATTTTCGTAAGACTAGATAAGTCATCCTAGATTTAATGTTATCCAATCTGATTAATCTTTTTTTTTAATATCATCAAATGCGTAGGTCAAAACTTTATTTTCTTTAACATTTACATTAATAAAAAATAAACACCAGCTTACTAATCTTTGTTATCAATTAACAAAGATAATCTTCTTCTATCTGTGTTGGCATGTGATTAAATCTTAGTTATCGAGACGATACCTACAAACACTTGTGTTGGATTTTTCTTACTCCGTTTTTCGACCACTAACCCACTTGATTTAAAATAGATATTGAACAATCTTAGGGTAAATCGAATAAATTTGGTTAAGCACATTTCTAATTTCTAATATTTTTATAGTATTTATTTGTAATTTTATAACAATTTATATTTTAAATTTTAGGTCTAAAATTTAGTTGCACAAATAATATCATAAATATTAGAATAATTTTACTTTAAATACTTAAATTAGTATCGTATCAGAAGTTTTTATTTTTATCAGGAATATCTAAATTTGCGCCCGACTAATCCACTTGATTAATCTTGCAGCTGCGTGATGAACACAATGCGAATTATTTTTTCACCTTTCACATCAGAGTTATTAAAAGAATAATGATTAGAGAGTGAAAATGGGAGAGTGAAAATCATAGTGAATGACGTGACACCTTGCATGCACGATCTCCGACGGATTCACCGTGCCCCCCAGAGTATAGTTTGATTCGGAACGGCGATCGAAAGTCGCCGATGGTATCCAAACGATAATCAAACATGTACATATAAAATATCACATCATATCATATTATTTATTATAATTTTATCTTTCATTTAACATTCCTGTCATTGCCTTATTAAAATAGGACAGAAAGCCGGTCACGGTTGGTCTTCGGTCCGGACGCATCAACCCATTCCCGGAGCGACCGGTACCTTAGGTTGTACACATCGCGATGATTTCCGATAATGACAAAAATAGGCCGCCCCCGTCACGGCTCTGTTCAGAGGTATCGACGTCCTCCTGCACGCGTGTCGCCTCTGGGTTGGACGCTGGCGACGTCCCCGAACCAAAATTGCATCGACGTACAAGACCGTGACCCGCGCTTTGTTGTCGCATTTACGGAGCGGGGCCCGCAGCCGTAGCGGGGAGAAGCGCTAATTATCGTCCTTTTTCAAATAATCTTTTTCTTTTTAAAAAAAATGTAGTGGCTGGGATTCTAATTTACCAGCGTTCCTATTGGAAGAGGCGGTGGCACCGCTTTGGTTCCGTCCAATAAATGACAGAGTCCAGCGAAAAGTAAAAGAAGCATATAAGGGTTGAAGGAGGGAGGTGCGAGTGGACGACCAAGATCTCTCGCTCGCCATTTATCTGCCCGATCGTCCATGACTTTCTGGGGTTTCTGGTTTTGTTCCACTCGTCGTGGATCTGGTGAAAATACAGTGACTCTCCGAAATCAGACTCTGCGATGCTTGAGGCTTTTCACGTTGTGCATATGCTCCTGGTAATTTGGTAAGCGAGGAATTTATAATTATTGTTATTATTGTGATACGTAGAGGGGTGTTAATCGATGTTGTTGGTTTCTTACGTGTTCTATGTTGGATTAATTGAGCAGAAATCGTTTTTTTTCCCTTTGTTTTTTTTTATTTTGGTTTGGTTGCGTGATGCTTTATATAGGTTTTTACTGTCTTGTCTTGGAGATGGATGAGATATTCTATCTGGTTGGATTTGAATCTTATGGGAACGGATGGATCGTTAAACCTGGCCATCACGTTGAGGTTTGTACCTTTTTTTTTAGTTTTTGCAGTTGTAAAATTTCATGAAATTTCGCTGATTCTTGTGATTTAGGTGTGTATAAGGTTGAAGGTATGGCGATGCTTGCTTGGTAGCCCCTTTGCATGGGCTTGGTTGGTTGACAACGAGAGAGAGCACGCCGGTCCACAGTCCATACCGGCTGTTATGGTCTTGTACTAGCGTGCTCTTCCTCGTTGTCACCCGGTTTGTCTTGTCAAGCATCTTGTTCTTCGCCTTGTCCGTGTGTTGATGAATCGGTACTTTTTCAAACCCTGATTATTTCGTGCTGCTTCTTTGTTTGGGTTTAGACTTAGGGAGTGTTAAGGAGAGCTTCGACTAGTTGCATGCGTTTTAGATTTTAGCTTCATAGAAGTATTTTTGAGTGTTTGTGAATGCCAGTTTTTTTAATTTTTGCAACTTTTATTCAAAAGCTGAAAGCAAGAATTTGATATTTTTTTTCTGCTTTTGCTTTTTTGCTTATGATCTAGAATTAAAAATTGACACTTATACCCTTAATAAATTTATCATTTTACATAATTGTCACCACACTTTTAAATAAAATTTTATGTTTTTATATAATTTATATTTTCATAATTTTTTATACATATTTTTATAAATTTTATCTTTTTTATATTTATATTTTTATTAATTTCATATCTTTTTTAAACATATATATTATTAAAAATAATAATTTTGATATAATATTCAAAATATAACAATAAATATATAAAACATTATTGATGGTGTATTAAAATTATATTTAGATTATTGAAAAAAATTAATTTATATAGTTTAAGGATATTATTGTCATTTAATTAAAAATTAAGCTTGAAAGTAATTATTCATCAAACACTCAAACTTTACCTTGTATCAATTTTTGGCTTATATTTTCAAACACTCCATGTTTTAGCTTCTCACTGACTTCGAGATGATCTCTATAAGAATCATTTTTCAAAAAGCAAAAGTTTTCTCAAACACTCTCTTAGTTGTGTTGTGATTGACTAGTGGAAGAAAAGTAAGCTCTCGGTCTAGTGATTTAGGATTGTCATCACATTGATAGTGTTGTAGTAAAAGCTTGTGGTTTCTTACACTAATTAAAGCCATAAGATAAACTCTTTATTTATTATATTTTGATGACCTTTCTTGACTATCTGTACTACAGCCTGAAGTTTATTTGTCAAATTGTGGAAGTCCATCTTGGCTCCCAACTATTGCTTAAAAAGAAAACATTCTCAAAGATTTTCCTTCCTATAAATTTTCTGGTGACCTACATTCCCTAAGTACTTTTTGCCTACTCATATGCTTTCTTGGGATTTGAAATCTGTGATTTATCTGATAATAGATGCATTTATCTTTTTCCTAGATTTTCTATTGGACTGAAAATCGATGATTTATCTGAGAACAAATTCATTCTCTCTGACCATAGCTTATAAGAAGAATCAAATCACTAAGATTCAGGATAATCCCAGTTAATGGAATACATTTGCATTAATTTCCTGTTGGAGGAATGAGGTATACAGATGTCGACACCAATATTAGTGACTGAGACAGTTAAATTCTATTAAAAAATTACATTAAATGATTGAAATCTCGTTTGTGTTTACATGAGATATAATTCCTGTATCGATTTTTTTTTACTTAGGCTGTGGGAACACTTTTATTTATTGAAGAACGGAAGCACAACTTATTATATCCTTGTTAAGAAATATGGATATGAATTATAGCTACAATTACCAAAAGTTAATATATTCCTTTAAACAATTCAGGTTTTGCCCCTGATTATTGTACCATCATTTTAATATTTTCTTGATAATTTTTTTTTCATTCCTTAGGGCGACCAATAAATGCTTGAGTTAGACTATGTGAAATTGTGACAAATATACACATCAAACAAGAAAGAGGAAGATCAAAAAAATACTTGGTTAGTAAAAATAAAATAAGATAAAATTTATTTAAATATAGATGATGATATAGTATCGGATAGAGCCCAATGACATGAATGATCTATATAGCCGACCATATCTAGTTGAATAAAGCTTGATTGTTGTCGTCATCGTCATCATCCCTTAATGTTATTTACACTCAAGTATAGCTAAGATGATCACACTTTTATACTACACTTGGCGCATGCTTTAATGCATGCTTTGGATTTTCTTCACATACACCCCACACTTTTATATTGGTATCATTTATATTTATATTTCGTAACATTTTTGTAAGAAGATGTTGTGATTGTTACATTTAAGCCTATAGTCATGGGGCTATACTGTATTTCTCTAATATCGCCTATTTTGGACAATATCTAATTATGTTTGATTCAGTTCTTGAACTTCAAGTGTGATTTCGATCTGCTTTGTATCATTAAATACTGCATGTTTTGTATACGACACTATAGTTAGAGCATTTTCAATAAAGGCTGTATGCTTCATCATCGGATATGTAGAAGTGGGGTTATTAAATTACCTTTGCTATGTTATTTCTTTTGTTTTTGACATCATGTCAATTATGCTAAATTTACGCATGTTAAGGAGCAGATTATACTGTTTATAATAAATTACCTTAACTATTTATTTTCTTTCTTTAATTTGGTTTTGAAGCTCTAGATTTTTCTTCCCTCCATTTGGTGTTATTTATTCCTTGATTTCAAAGAGAGGTTGAGAGATATACTATGACTTTTCTCATCCTTTCAACTGCTGATGATTCAATCCTTCATTGCCATTGCTCATCAATGAATCTTTTTCTTTCTTATGGCACTTTTCTCTCTGTGGATTTGGTAATGTTTGTCATATTTTGTTGTAGTTAAATCTCTTCCATGACATCTCTATTGGCATGCTTTATCAGAGGTAAACACAACGCATATGTTTAATCTTTTGTGTGGAAATTAAAATTTTTCCAATTGTGCTTACACATCTGTGAAAGAACATTTATGTCCATTGTTGCCAAAGATAGGTCATGTCATAGATCTTTCGCGTATCCCCTCTATGCTCAATTCATTCACTGGAGGCTTCCATCATCTCTGCCATCATCCAATGTACTGCCCAATTGCAGCTCAACATCAAGGAAGAACATAGGCGCACCACAACCGTTAAATGATCTTGGAAGTTAAACAAGGAAGCTGAGATAATTGAATATCCTTGCTTGTTCCCTTGTAACATATTATTTTTATATTCCTTTATTTGGAGTTAGCCGACTCCATCTACTGGGATAAGGTTTGGTTGTTGTATTCCCTTATCCAGAGTCCTATTAGATTCCTAACCTCTCCTTTTCTTTTCTATTTGCTCTCCTTTCCTTTAACAGGACTATGCTATATATATATATATTTGTGATGATTTCTCTGTTTTCTTTTTCTGCTGATATAACTTTTTCTTTATCTTTCAACATTTTCCCCTTATTAATTGATTAAATTCAGGAATCACTTTTTTCAATGACATCATTACATTTTCTGTCTTTTATAGCACATGATTAGATGCTGGAACCTAAAACCCTAATCAATCTTTAATCCATTTAATTTTCTAACTGCCAATTTCAAAATTCACTTGCTTGCATTCAATTGGATTGGATATTAAGAAAGGAGATTTTACATATTATCGGATCTTGCCTGTTATCATTATGCTTAATTTAAGTGATTTCCTTGATTTGTTGTCATGTATCCGTTGTTTAGAAAATAAGAATTGTAGCACTGTTAAGAGTATTAGTAGGGTCATTGGTGTAGACAATTTTGTTCTCTCGGTATTTTAGGTTGAGGATTGTGTACCCATTAGTCTTATATATCTTATAGTGGCTAACTCATTCACATCTACAAAGTCCAATGATGCATTCTAGTAGTGTCTTGACCAACCTGCGATCGACAATGCTTAGTGGACATGTGGCCTAATTAATTCCTCATCTCTTGTGAAGCAATGCTTTATCTATTGCTAATGGTTTCACTTTCATTGCCTATACCATCTGAGAATTCACCATGCAAGCTCTTGCTTACGCTTAAAGTTCTATCAAGCATTACACGGGAACCACAATATGAGTTCTATCATAATATCAATTGATGTTCTTGAATGCTACTAGATGATAAAAAAGAAAATACTATTAAGCTGCACGAGATAGGAAATATAAAGCAGACAATACTACTGTCTATTTTGAAAATATTTGCATAGGATTAGGTGTTAGGTTTAAGAGGATGTAGAGAATTTGAACCAGTTAACATTTTTTATCTAGAGAAATGATTAAGCTGCACGAGATAGGAAATATAAAGCAGACAATATTACTGTCTATTTTGAAAATATTTGCATAGGATTAGGTGTTAGGTTTAAGAGGATGTAGAGAATTTGAACCAGTTAACATTTTTTATCCTGACATATGCTAGTATAGACATATGCTAAAAAAGGAATCATATATTTTCTTTATAAATTAGAAGTAGCTATTTACAAGGGAAATGAAAATAAATCAATTTTAGACAATGCAACTATACGTGACTGAGTCAAACGATCTTGGTTTATCAAGGTACTGACCTTAACTAGTAGACAATATCAACATAATAAAATCCCTCTCTAATCATGATGGCATTATAGGTTATAAGGCAAATTATAGGAAAAGTTCCATGGTTATGATGATTAATGGCAGTTTGTAACACCATGATAGTATTATAGGCTATAAATAAGAGTGAGCTAAAGCTATACTTGAGTTGAATTATGCTAATAACCTCAAACAATATATTTAGGTGTTGGATGTGAATGTTGAGATGGATGAATGCATTAATATGAAAGATAAAATGAAAATAATTTCATTTACAGATTGATGCCATTAATCTAAGACAATATATTTAGGCGTTTAGATGAAAATGTTGAGATAGACGAAAGTATTAATATGAAAGATAAATGAAAATGTTCTCTTTTACAAATGTCAGACTATGAGTGAGGTTAAAATGGTATGTATATGCTCATATTCGAATAGTTAGAATTAATGTTTAATGAAATAGTAATAATACCTGATTTTAATAATTAGGAGACAACATATTATTTTTTGCACTTGTCAACAGCCTTTGATTATGGGATAAAGTTGATGAGAAAACTCTATAAGTAGAATTCTACAAGGAAATATAGTCCCCAATTTACTTTGGTGCCGGAAACTTTCGTGGGGTCAGACCGGTCACCCAGGATTAGTTGAGCCGAAATCTTGGATACTTAGTGCCAACTAAAAAAAATAGTGGGAGAGTAATATGACTTAATGATCAAATAACCTAATTTCAACATTTATTGAGTTGTTTATACAATTGCCTAGGTGAATTTGGAAGAGTCGTGCATTAGTTGCATCTTATAAATGCAACCCTTGTGTGCAATTGAAACAATTTATATTTGGTTCAGTTGAGTTGTTCATTGTGAACCAAGTTGACTTGAAATCCCAAGTTATCCTGTAAGTGTTAACTTAAGCATTTTTTCACTAACCACATAGGCTCTCATATATTACATACTTGAACCAAGCATTTTTTTCAGTAAGTGACCCAACCATATACCATGAGTATTTATTTTTAAACTTTGTTTTAAACAAAACAATCATGATCTTCATTATCAAGTTGTGTTTGTCTTAACTATTGAATCTGTTAGTCTCTTTTAAACATCTTCATTTCATCTCAACCTATTTTATTATTATTATTATTATCAATTGGAATTAAATGAAATTGCTCTACAATATTTTTTTAAGTGAATCATTTCTAACAACTCCATATGTTCATTTTAACATTCTCATCTCTACTATATTTACATGTTGCTTCCTAACAGCTGACACTACAATTCATAAAGCATAGTACTCATACCATGCAATCTTATAAACTTTTCTTTTAGCCCAAGGAGGATCATCTCACATGACTACAAAAGTTCTCCATTTCCACTGTCAATTCTCTATCCTATTAACCAAGTGTTATTTAAAACTTTTGCATATTTGCACTAAAACAATATTCTTTGAAATTTGCTTCACATTTAATTGTAGAATTTCATCCTTAATTGTGTATATGATACATCCTATATTATTATTTTCAACAGTTAGCCCTTTGTTTTGTAGCTCTCTATTTTTAATTATAGCATATGATTGCAAAATATAGATAGTGAACATGTGTATAAATTGGCTGCTATTTAGGCAGCATGTTATAAGATAGCAAAATCGGTACATCTCTAACTGATCTCTATCATTATTTGATTTCTTAATTGTTGCTATGTGTTAGTTTTATGAAATATAATTTCTCTTCTTAGCAATACAACTTTTTCATATTAGCAAACACATTGGTAAGAATCATAGATTTGGATTGCCACAAAATGTACCAAAGTAACGTACTGTTTGTTGAGCCGAGCTAGTAATTTAACTGAGGAGATTATTATTTTTTGGTTTATATTTATAAACATCTAAAGAGTCTTTTGCAATGTAAGGTTGAGTTGCATGTGATAAATCATTCCCTTGAACCTTGTATTGACGAGAGTTTTGCACATCAGGATGTTTGTTTATTATTTATAAACATCTAGAGGGATTATCTGCCATGGTTAAAGATGGCCGAACTAGTAACTACACAATTGTGTTCCTTCTTTTCATTTAAAGTCATTCTGATTAATTCATGAATTACTACCGATAAACAATCTCTACCGATACTAGGGTATCTGTAGCGTTGACAAAATTATTTATTGACGACGAAAATAATTTTCATTTTCAATCTCTAATTTAGAGACGGAAATAATTTTCATTTTCAATCTCTAATTTAGCGTTTCGGTTGCAAATTAAGGGGGCGTTTGGTTTAGACATTTTCTATTTTCATTTTCTTATTTTCTAGGAAATATTGTTTGTTTTGTATTTTCTAATTTTATTTTCTGTAAAAGGAGATGTCATTTTTTAAGAAAATAGAAAATGTCAAAATGTCATTTTCTGAGAAAATAAAAAATGCGGTAGAAAATAAGAAAATGTGGTGACCCTCGCAACAAGACCCTCGCCGCTTCATCGAACCCTCGCAACAAGACCCTCGCCGTGTAATATCGTTTTATTCCTCCTCGAACCCTTGAACCTGATTCCCTTTTCTCATGCCCTATCTCGCTGCAAGACCCTCGCCGCTTCATCGCTCCTTCGCCGCAAGACCCTCGTTGCTTCATCGCTCCTTCTTCGCCGCAAGACCCTCGCAAGAAGACTGTTTGAAGTTCGGGGCAGGGACTAGGGGGCCGCTAAAGTGACGGTTCCACCTTTTGTTCTAGATTGTAATCATGTTGAAATTGTCCTCTCTTTGTAGTGAACTTCGTGATGTTATTCGACGATGATATATCTTTTAACTAATAGTACTTTTGATGTTCATCAAACTTAATGAATGGCACAGGAAGACAGCACTAAAACTGGCAAGGGTGTTTCAGCAGGAATGTTCGTCCTTCGTTTTCCGGTGTATCGGTTTGATCCAAACCATTCGGTAAGGTCGACTGTTTCAAAAGTTGTACATCCAACTTTTGGACCTTCTAACTTAACCTCTATTGGCGACCTTTGTTTCTTCAAGATATCAATTGCTAAAGATCTTGATACCGACTTCTTTAAGAAATTGGATGGGTTTCAACCATGCGAGGTCAATGAGTTGAAACCGGACATTCATGTCTTTGCAGTCTAATGAGCATTCATTTACTTAAATAGTTTTGTTGTCAGTTTTGTTGCCAGTTTTATAATCAATTTTACTGAAACAGTCTAATGAGCATTCATTTACTTTGAATGTTTTGTTGTAGAAGGTGGTTGATTTGATGAACTGAGGTCAATTTATCAGTACTGATAAACGTTAGGTCATAGAGATCCACATATATGTTGGTAACTTTGGAAGTGATACTGATGTTATTCATTTGTTGTACCTAGAGGAGGCTTTTGGGAAAAAAAACATAAAAGAAAATTCTACAATTCGATACATGTTTGCGTATACTTGTCTATTCTACCTTTGTATTGAAGACTTGTTATTCTTTTGCACGATTATTGGTTACTTTAGTGTTCATTTGCCGACCATAATCACATCGTTGCCGGTTCATAAGTTTGGCATTATCAAGCTAAACATAAAGACTTGACTAATCACATCGTTTTAAAAAAATTATTTTATTTATAATTTTCAATATTAACATATCAAACATATTTTTTATTTTTTTTATTTTTTAGAAAATAAAATTACAGTAGATTATATCAAACGTATTTTTTTTTTTCAAAAATTAGATCAAAAAATAAAAAAATAAAAAAAAACATAAAAAATAGAAGAAAAAAAATTCCACACCAAACGGCCCAGACTTTCCCAATTCCTTTCTCACCCGTTCTCCGATCTCCTCTCTCGATATCTTCTCGCTCCTCACACGATCTTTCGGTAAGCTTCTCTCCCCTCTTCACTTACCCTCGATCTGTGGGCAGGGCAGCTGAGGCGTGATCTTGTCGTGCCAGTGATGCCTTGGACCCGGCCTCGTAGCGAGGTCGCGAGGCCGGGCGCGACCTCGCCCGCAGCCTTGCAGCGAGGCTGGGCGCACACATGCAGACCTGGCCGGGCGCAAGTGCAGCCTTGGCGTAGTTTTTGACTGCTTTGGTTGCGTTCAGTTTTTAGAGTTTGGCGTAGTGTCTGATGGGTTGACTCTCTGTATCGGTTGCGCCAGATGCATCGCTGAGGAAGGTTGGATTGAAGATGAAACTCGATGGCCGTCAAGATTATTGTTACTTAAGTAGCTTGCTTTCTTTTTACTGGTTTCGTGGTTGTTTATGTCCGTTGCTTAGTTGGATAATTGCAATATCCAAATCTACTTGTCAAATGTGAGATAAATTGTAGTGTCCGTTGCTTAGCTGGCTTGTTTGATTGGACTGGGATTGAAGCTTTGTTGGGAAATTTTAATCATTTAACTTCGTACCCAAATTTAATGAGTATATTGTTGAAAATGAAGTTTCTTGCTTGTACTTAGCAAGCTGGTATTTTTTGGCTTCTTTATTTGTTATATTGACTGTTCAGCTTCATTTCTGCCTCGTCGGGTTGTTAGCAGATGGTTCTAGATTAACATTAAGTAGCATCAGTTTCTTGAATTCTTTTGAGCATATCTTATTTGGGAGACCTGCATTATTGTGCTTCTTCTTGGTTGTTCACATCTTGAAATAAACAGTATGCGTTTGTGAATTTGTTTGTAGTCAGTAACAAATAACTTGTGTCTCTATATGACGATGTCTTAAAGTAGCTTTGATATTTGATGATTCATTCTTATATGTTTTGAAGTTCAGTTGACTTTGCTTTGTCAACTAAACAGACTTGTTTCACTCATTCAGGTTCAAAACAGTCACACAATAAATTATGGACGTCATTACCATCAGTAAACTTAAAAAGGCAGAAAGGCATCCTCGTATCGATGTAAAGTTGTATCTATGTCTGTCTAACAAACTATCAAAAACAAAGTCCCAGTTCAGCCCTTGAACTTAAGAATGCAAAAGAGCCACCTCTTAATCTATACAAGCCCAAGGAACCATACACCACTGTAACGATTGTCTCGGTTGAGAGGCTGATGGGCCCAAATGCACCTGGTGAGACATGCCAGATTGTGATTGATCATGGAGGAAACGTGCCTTATTGGGAAGGTCAAAGCTATGGTGTTATCCCTCCTGTAAGCGGTATTTTTGGTACTCAAATTTCATGAGATTGTATTAGATAAGCAGCCTGTTAAATATTCTTTCAAGCCTTCTGTAAGTAGAATGCATTCACAGTTAAATGTTTGTCTTTGTTACAATTTTCCTCCAGAATTTTTAATTGACTCTTTCCTTACTTTGATTTTGCCTTTGTTAAATGCTCATTCCTTCATTGTTGTTTTCAAATACAAGTCATCATGATTATGTTAGCCATCAACTAATACAAGTGAATTCAAGATACCTCTTGATGGAGTGATTTATGACCATTCACTCAACTTATTTTTGGATCCCTCCTCTTAAACAGCAAACACAGTTCATTGGCAACAAACTGGGTAGGTATGACCATGATGCTCCTTGTAATTAAATTTTTGTCCCTGTTTTACCCTGTTAGACAAATCTGGTATGAGTTGAGCAAAAATGATCATTTGAAGGTTTAATGTTAGGAGTAAGTTCAACAAATTAAGTTGCCTGTGGAAGTTGTGAATTATTGTTTTCTTCTAATAGTCAAAAAGCCCTTTGATTTCTGCGGCTGTTCGTTTTTTTTTTTAGCTCTCTTAATCCAAATGAAGACATTAGTTATTTTTGTGGTTATGACATTCATTTTTTTTATTTATCCATTTGTTTCCTCAGTGTGAGCACCCGAAGAAGCTAGAGAATCGCTAAATGTCCGACTCTATTTAATTGCATCAACTAGATATGGTGACTCGTTTGATGGGAAGACAACCAAATTATGTGTCAGAATAGCTGTTTATTATCTTCGCGAATTAGCCACAGCATCCGGATTAGTAGTCTTCATAATTTACCTTCTCCATATTGTTCTGGACGGATTGACAGAGGAGCTGAGGGGTAACGAATTACCTTTTGCCACCAGAAGAGTTGTTTATTATAATCCCGATACTGGGAAGGAGGATCCCATGCGGTTAAACTTGAATGTATAGTACTTCTAATAACATTTTGAATTCTTGATCAATATGTATATATTTGTACGTTAGTAAATTGAATTTTGAGAAATGATACGCATAGTGAAAGTGAATATTTCAGTGAAAATTTTGATGTCATTCGACGGCACGTTCGACGTTCGATCGCCGATCGGACACTACTGGCGGTTTCTTATCCCATTCCGAATCAAATTATATCTTGGGAGGATGATGAATCCGTTAAGATCGCCGGTAATTGTGAACCTGTCGAAATCGACGGTGAATGATGTGAAATTGCAATTGCGGTGATCCCCGATGGGTTCATCGTGCTTCCTAGGGTATAGTTTGGTTCGGGCCAGAGATAGTGTTCGATCGGTGATCGAACGTTGGATGTATCGTCAATTGACGATCAAAATTTTTATTATATTCATTTTTACTGTACATATCATTATTCTTGAATTTTGAGTATTGGCATTGTAATGGTGTACATTTGGTCATTGTTAGTAATATTATTTTAACTCATGTTAATATTGATGATTGATGTCGATATTGATTAATTGTTTGTACTTTTAGAGTTTCTCTTCTTTTCTTGATGATCAATTCTTTAAAATCAATGTTATTTTCTACCAACTTTAGCACCTAGCTCGTCAATATTTGGCAATTCTATTATACATAGTTCATAAATATTCTATAAAATATGAAATTTGTCGTTCTGATGATTCTCTGACTATTCTATCTCATTGAGAGATTAAAATTCGTAGTTAGTCATCATCTGAACTTTATTGATGTACATTATGTGATAACAAATTCGACTATATTCTAGTAAATTCGTAGTTAGTTTATAAATACTTCAGGACTATCTCATATTATTGGGAGGGTGGATATTATTAGTAAATTGAATTTTGATTAACATTGATTTTGTAATGGTATATATTTGGTAGTTATTAGTAATATTATTTTAATTAGTGTTGATATTGATGATTATTGTTGATATTTATTGAATTGTTTTTATTTCTAGAGTTTTTTTTATCTGCGGAGTTTTTTTTTTTTTTGAGATGGCCAATTCTCTTGAATCAATGCTATTTTCTACCAATATTGGCACCTAGCTCGTCAACATATGACAATTCTACTGTACTCAATTCGTAAATATTTTACGAAATATGAAATTCAAAATCTCAATGATTCCTATGACTACTGTGTATCATCGAGAGAGTAAATCGAGGAGTCGAAGTTAGTTATTATATGAGAGAATAATTTTTTAATTTTATCAAGATTCGATCCTTGTTCAATAATACAAACTTATTATGTGACAATCAACTTGTCAATATATGTAAAAGGTAAAATTCGTTCTGACAACCTCGATTCTCCATAATTGTCCCACACGATTAAGAGAAGTAAATAAAAAAAACTAAATATGTCAACATATGGGAAGGTATTTTATACCGACTATACTACCTAGCTTGTTGAACAGTGATCAGTGCATCAAAAAATGATTAATGAGGTTTTTTCAACCTCATGCGACGGTCTGGCCCTACGAAAGTTTCCCACAGGCCGCTAGGGTAAATCGGGAAGCGTGCGGTGGGCGATCTAGAAGCTCAACGTCTCGGGGTTCGCGCTCCATTTAGAGAAAAAAAATCCTGCAAATACGCCGTAGCTGGGATCGAACCGCGGATGTCTGAGATAACAACTAGTTGCCCTACCGCTGCACCATAGTCCCGGGGCTAAAAATTGTCCAGGTAAACTTTTTATAGTGACCGGCCCCACCGCCGAACGACCCCATATTCAGAAACCCCCTAAGGATTTTTGGAGGTACGGTTCCACTAAGTTGATAAGAAGTTTCACTGTCAATACAACACCTCAGTCAACGGCTCCTCAAAGAAGGGATTTATTTGTTGATAAGAGGACTCGAACCCGGAACCTCAGACAACACATGTCTCCATGCTTACTACTTTGGATAAGTAACTTTGATGATCAGTGCATCAAGAAGGGTAAGAACCTGGCTATTAGTAAGTATTTGACCTCCGATTTCACGATGATAATATTTCACGTACTAACTAACTATCTATCATAGTAGTTCTGGCTATTAGTAAGTATTTGACCTCCAATTTCATGATGATAATATTTCACGTACTAACTGACTATCTATCATAAGTGGATATATATATATATAATATATAAAAAAAAAAAAAAAATATATATATATATATTTTTTTTTTTTTTTTTTTTATATATATTATTATTATATATATATATATATATATATTATATATATATATAATTTGGATCGGCTGCGGATCGCGTGTGGACCACAGCGCCAGACCGATCAGGCAACTGCCTGATCGGTCACACAGGCCGCTGCGCCGATGGTGGCCGATCGTCGATCGGACACCATCAGCGACCTTTGGCCTTCACCTCCGAACAAAACTATAACCCTAGGGGGTGCGGTGAACCCGTCGGGTAGTGGTGAACCCATCGGCATTGGGTAACGGCTAATCGGTCAGGTTGACCGATCAGGCAGATGCCAGATCGGTTAGGGAAGTCCCTGATCGATCATGCACCTGCCTGATCGGTCAGGGAAGTCCTTGACCAATCAGGCATCCGCAGGGAACGATCCGCAGAAGATCATTTATATATATATATAATCCCGGCCTTGCTTATAGGTAGGGACATAGGCCGGGCCCGCCAACCAGCCTGGCGCCACGAGGGCCTGGTAGACGGGTCAACCACCCTATCAGCAAATAGGGCCCCGCACCCGGAGAACCTTCCATAGGGAGGAAGGGGGAGTCGGGTCCATCAGGTCACCTGAAAAGGCGGTTGGGTCACCTCTTAGCCAGCAGACCCTGTCAAAGGCCCAGTCACTCACACTAGTTCACCTCGACCCAGAGTAGAGATTAGCACCCTCGGCAAGGTCAAGTTTAGTGATAACCCCCGACCTTGGGCGTACCCTGCGCTCCCTTCGCTCTCCCTGCCAGCCGGGCGCGTGGCGACCCACGCCCCCTGATCTTTACCCGACTCGGTCCCCGACACACGGACCTGGTAGTCGGCGTCCGGGGTACGGCCCTGTCCACGAGGTTCCTCATACTTCACCTGCCTCTGACATTTCCACGCAGACATCCCGCACATCCAGTACTCTCGTACTGCGCACTCAGTACTCACGTACTGCCGGAGCACCCCGCGCCGTGTTGCGCCCCTCCTCCGTGCTCCATGCGGGCTGACAGTCATCATACCCCGATCCCATCTGTGCGGACAAGGGTTGTCAGCTCCCCCTGGTTATAAAGCTCGGTACTCCCCCTACCGCAGATACGCGCGCGTGAGTTCTCGCCTCCCTTGCCTAATTTCCATTCAGTTTCCGCTCATTTGTACTCGGGACTGACTTGACCGTCGGAGTGCCTCACCGGGGATTCCCCCGGCGTGTCCACTGACGGTCCCTGTTTTGCAGGGGCAAGGCGAGGTGTGGCCGGCAATCGGCCACTTCATCGGCCCGTGGCTCCTGGGAGGCCCGTCAGGCCCGTGGGACTGTCACACCACTTCGCGACAGGATCAAAAATGGCGCTAGAAGGAGGGGCACCAGCAGCCTGATCGGAAGTGGCAGTGGGAGATCCATAGGGGTTCAGGCGGTCAGCGTTCCCAGAGGAGGCGAGCCCTACTTCGTCCGTTCTCGGGAAAGTCATTAATGCACCAGAGGCCTTACGACGAATCCCTTCGGGGCAATATTGGATCTTGTTCTTTTTCTAGCAAGGCGGATAGGGGAGAATATGTGCGATGTCGTTTCCGCGCATTTGATGACCGTCCTTCTGGATATACTTCATATATTCTATGCATCTCTGTGATCCGACCTTCTGGATATGACTCACCCAGGCACCGTGTATTTGGGAATCTGGATATATCTTATATACACTCGCCGTGTGTCTGAAAATTGGGTCTTCTGGATATATCTCGCCTATATAGTACGCCCTTCTGGAATGGTTTTCTTAAAGAAACAGTCGTTGCAGCATTACCCTCGGCGAGGATCTCAAGTGGCGCATAGCGGCCCACGCTCCCTGGGATGCCCTCGACCGGGAAGCCTCGGCGAGGCTCTCAGGCGGCGCGTGGCGGCCCACGCTCCCTAGGATGCCCTCGACCGGGAAGCCTCGGCGAGGCTCTCAGGCGGCGCGTGGCGGCCCACGCTCCCTGGGATGCCCTCGACCGGGAAGCCTCGGCGAGGCTCTCAGGCGGCGTGTGGCGGCCCACGCTCCCTGGGATGCCCTCGACCGGGAAGCCTCGGTGAGGCTCTCAGGCGGCGCGTGGCGGCCCACGCTCCCTCGGATGCCCTCGACCGGGAAGCCTCGGCGAGGCTCTCAGATGGCGCGTGGCGGCTCACGCTCCCTGGGATGCCCTCGACCGGGAAGCCTCGGCGAGGCGCTCAGGCGGCGCGTGGCGGCCCACGCTCCCTGGGATGTCCTCGACCGGGAAGCCTCGGCGAGGCTCTCAGGCGGCGCGTGGCGGCCCACGCTCCCTGGGATGCCCTCGACCGGGAAGCCTCGGCGAGGCTCTCAGGCGGCGCGTGGCAGCCCACGCTCCCAGGGATGCCCTCGACCGGGAAGCCTCGGCGAGGCTCTCAGGCGGCGCGTGACGACCCACGCTCCTCGGGATGCCCTCGACCGGGAAGCCTCGGCGAGGCTCTCAGGCGGCGCGTGGCGGCCCACGCTCCCCCGGGATGCCCTCGACCGGGAAGCCTCGGCGAGGCTCTCAGGCGGCGCGTGGCGACCCACGCTCCCCGGGATGCCCTCGACCGGGAAGCCTCGGCGAGGCTCTCAGGCGGCGCGTGGCGACCCACGCTCCCCGGGATGCCCTCGACCGGGAAGCCTCGGCGAGGCTCTCAGGCGGCGCGTGGCGGCCCACGCTCCCCCGGGATGCCCTCGACCGGGAAATACGGAAACGTCGTCTTTTCCAATAACTTAGATAATGTACCAAAGAGAAAAGTACAAGACTAAATTACAAGAAAAGGAAACTCACAAGAAAACTTACAAGAAAGCTTCAAACTTCTCTAAACTCAAAGTAGAACTTGTACCGTGAAGCGGTGTGTGTTCTGCAATGAGTTGAGGGAGAGATTTTATAGAGGAAAAGTGGTAAGGAGAGGTTGTGAATCGGGTGCTCTCTGGACCTCATCGTCATTCACGAGCCCCCTTCCCTTGTTCCCTACTGCATCTCTTTACAGCATAGCCTACATAGCTTTACAACTAAGGCTAGATCGCATTTCAAAAGCAAATCTATTCTTTTGGATTTATGGGCCCACCATGTTCTGCCTTTTCTTATGGTGGTGTGTCCAGGACGTCCTGAATTATTGCTTGCACGCGAAGGAAGGTATCTAATAATTGTTCCTTTGATGTCGTGACGCCTGGTAGTGCGTCTTTAAAGTAGATTCCTTTTGGGTGATGGCTTCTTTTGAAAAAGTCGGTCTCTTTAGCATCATTGATGAGCTTGAATTCCCACAAGCTGTTGAGGAGTCGTTTGGCAGTCATCCTTTCAATGTCGGCAAGGTGTTTTCGTGCGTCTTCCTCGAAGGGGGTACAGATTCTTGGGCCAGTTCCTCCTGAGACCTCTTGGTATTGGCCCAAAAAGTCATAAGGTCCTTCAAGCATTGGTCCGCCTTGGAATTGGGCTTGGATCTGAGTTGGTGCACTGCCTCCTCTATTTGTGCCAGGATTAATTCGTCTGCGCTTGTTGACCTCCATGGACCTGTCATAATAGAAACCAGACGAGATAGCGCGTCAACGAGGGTATTATCTTTACCTTCGATATGCTGGAATTGAACATGGATGCCTAGGCCTGTAATGAAGTCCGTAAAAGCTATCCAGCGAACCCTGGAAGGCTTATTTTGAGCGGACTTATTAAAGAAACTGATGATTGCCTGACAGTCTGTCCTGATAAGGAGCTCCTCCTTGTCTAGATAATAAATTTTAAAACTGTTTAGGCTGTTCATTATGGCGTGGATTTCAGCATCAATAGTGGCTTTTGGTGGTGAGAACTTGCCACTAGCATAGGCACTGATTTGTTCAGTTGTTTTAGGATCATACTTCATAGGCTTCCATTTGAGAACTCCGCCCCATCCTTCCATACATCCATCTGCTTCAATGATGACATAGCATTTTGTGGGGGGAATGGTTAAATCTGGAAGTGTCTTGATCATACCTTTGACCTTATCCACAAGTTGTCAGTCTTGTGAATTCATTCTTTTTTCACCATTTGGGCTAGTTTTTGAGTAAAGCGGCCCAAGAGTCCTGCCAAGATTAGGAATGTAAGAGCGGGCATAATTTAGTAAGCCCAACCATGATCGTAACCCTTTGGTAGTTTGTAGCTCTTCTTTGAGAAAAGTCAGCAACCTTGGTGATTATATGAGTTTGCAGTTTGATCTTGGATTGCCCAATTGTAGCGCCAAGGAACTCAATTGTTGGGCTCCCTATCTTCATTTTTGTTGGGCTAAGAATTAGCCCATTTTTCTTGCATATCTCTAATAGGATCTTCAGATGGCCTTTATGATGTTCTTCGTTTTCTGAAAACACCAGTATGTCATCAATATAGACAGCTATGAATTGTTCTGTACCTTGGAAGCATAAGTCCATTTTTCGTTGGAACACTGCTGGTGCATTCTTCAGGCCGAAGGGCATTACCAACCATTCAAATAGTCCTTCCGGGACCCAGAAGGTTGTCCATGAGATTGAATCAGGATGCATGGCTACTTGGTGGAATCCACTCTTCAGATCAAATTTTGAGTAGATTTTGCTCCTGCCCACTCTGTGGATTATAGTATTGATCCCCGGGAGGCTGTATTGATCCTTATTTGTATTGTCATTCAGCCGCTTGTAATTAAAGACCATGCGTTCCTCCCCTTTAATTTCTCGTCCTGTTTTTGGGTCCACTGTGGTGCCTGATTGGACTATAATCGCTGTGGTTCTGTGCTTGCTGGTGCTTGGCCTTATAACTTTTAGCTCTAGCAAGGCTTTAATGTGACTTCTAAATGCCTCCTGCATTTGTGGTGTGACATGTTTTAAAGGTCTATCTTCAATGGTCAGATCAGGGTTTTTGAGGTCCAGTTTACAGGATATTTTGTTGCTTGTCCAATACTTCATAGGATCATTCCCTATGTATCCTGCATTAGTAAGCTCAGAGAGTAAATCCGTTAGTTTCTGATCAGGTTGCCAAGTGCATACCTGCTCTTGTATTTGATTGTACTCTTCTTCCTCAAGATCCAATTCTTCTAGGGCAGCAACCGTAGGTACTGCTTGTTGAGTTTGAATAGTGGTTACATTCTTGTAGAACGTAACCTCATTTCCTTCGATCCAAACTCCTCCATACATTGCTCTGATAAAGTTGCAGCCTAGGATCATTGTGATATTACCACCAATTGAAAGGGGAAAAGCATATGTGTAAGGGATTATGAAATTATGATCTCCAATACGCATATTCCCATACTTCAGCTTCTTGTTTGCCGTGGTTGTTGAATTAATCCCGCTGAAATTTACACTAAAAGTGTTATCTTCAATAGCCAAAGGTGGAATAGATACCTGGTCAATACAGCACGTTGTTGCTCCAGTATCAAGTATCGCATTGACCTTGAACTTTTCAACTCCTTGTATATCAATTTCTACCAGGAGGTTAAAAATGCCATTTGTGCGTCTCTTTGGCTGTTCTGCTTGCTCGATAGAAAAGACCTTTTCTCGTCCTGAATCAATGAGGACATAGGACTCTTCTTCTTCTTCTTCTACATCTCTTGTTTCTTCTATCTCCTTGCTTGAAGGTAATTTGAGTTGCTTCTTTAGATCTGTATTTTCTAGTTCCAGCAGATCTATTTTTAAGCGTAATTCCTCATTCTCAGTATCCACTTCCATTCTGTCAGCATCCATCTGTCGAGTTAGCTCTGCTTCTTTCAGGCAGAACTCTTTTCTTAAAGTTTCCAGCTGAAGTGCTGCCAAGGCCTTGGAAGTTTGGACCTCTTGTGTAAGTCTTTCTATTTCTGATTTGGCCCAAGTAATATAGTTTTGCTGTTCCTGTATAAGGTTAGTCGGGGAAAACGGAATTGGAACAGACCTTTCAACAAGAATAGTGGTGTCAAAGTAATTACTGGTACACATGCCGCATGATGTAATTTTGCAGGCTCCACAGTGCATGCGATGCCTTTTCATTGTTTCTCTCTTGCAACAAGAGCATCTTTGATAATCTGGTGATATCTCGTCATTTATTTCCCATATATGAATACAGTCATGTTGTGCTTTTGTAATTCGGACCATAGGTTGCCATCCTCCACTTTTGCCTATCATGTAAGTGTTGGTTTGCTCAATAAAAACAAATAGCGTTTCTTGGATTAGAGAGTTAACCTGTTGGTCTTCGCCTTCAGAAATACTATAAATGGCGTCGGATAAATCATCCCCTTCTTGTACGGATAAGATTTCATAATCTTCAGGTAGCTTCAGACCTTCAAATATAGCTACTCTTCTGACATTTTTATATTCCTTAGGGCAGTCCCTTGCAAAATGCACTTCTTCTCCGCAGAGAAAACACTTGCATTTCTTATTTCTGATTAGGTGCTTGCGTCTTTCTATCCTGGCATGGGATTGATGTGACTTCCCTTTATAGGTAGTTGATCTCCTTGCTCCGTACTTTCTTTTAGAATCTTTATAATACCCTGGTATAGGTATTTGAGAACAAAAAGAGAGATCTTTTAGTGACCTGCTAAATGCCGCCTTCTTGCATTCTTCTTCAAGGAATTTGTACGAAAACATGACCCTTGGGTGAACTCCAATTGTATTTCCTTGGTACTTGCTTTCATATGCCTCTTTTAATCTTCGTCCCAGATCACCCTGTAGCTTTAACCAGAATTTTTCAGATAATTCTGGTCCTGTGAATAATCTTCCTGTCTTTGCTGCAAGGGTCATATATTCATTTATGAAAGGTATAATGTCTTTTACCTGAGTACAAGTTAACCTTTCAAGATCCCGGTATGCTCGGTCCTGCATATCTGTTGATCCCTGGAATGGATCTTCCAGTAAGAATACCCTTCTGATCTGGGAAATTATATTCTGAGTACCATTTCTTCCGTCACTGGAATTGACCAATTCCTGATATTCATTGGGAAAGTTCATCCTCCACTGGATCCATGTCAGTCTTTCAGATTCTCCCAGTAGATTTTCTATGAAATCCGCCTTATCTTGAGGATCCGTGAAATTTTGTGTTGACACCACGTTCTTTGTTATAGCTTCCCACCTGAGGAACACATCTTCAGTTCTATTTAATTGGGTGGGGAGTGTTAGAATAGCACCGGTTTGTTGATGAGCGGTTGGCAAATTCCACCATTCTGAAGTTTCTTTTTGTTTGAATACGCCTTTTGGTTCAGTAATTGGTGGGGCATAGCTAACTAGTTCCTCTTTGGGCCTCGTTGGGGGGTACCCTACAGGGTTCATTGTTGTATCTGCCGGAGGCCGATAATGTGATGTAGCTTCTTCCTGGGCGTAGATTTGCTCCTGTAATTTTGACAACTGGGGGTAATCAGATATCCACTCGTCATGAGTTGCCGCGATAATATGCTCCTGTCCACCACCTTCCGCGAATAGATTAGTAAATTCATCTTCAGAAATAGGGTGCCCAGGGGTATCCTGCAAGGCCAAATATTGTAGATACTCCAGATAGTCATTAGTAGAGTTGTCATCATCAGTAAAGACACATAAGAAGTGTGGGTCATAGGATCTTGATGGTCGAAGCCACAATTATGGAGGGGGCGTCGAGGGGTGCGACAAGACTACCCTTGGCATTTCGCCCTGCCCATCGCGAGTCGCCAGTGCCTGAGCCTCCTGGGCCTCAGGGTGTGCGCGCCTATGCAAGAACTCGCTTTGGCACGCCGCCAATTCCTCCTCCTTGGCCTTCAAGGCCGTGAGCAACGTGGCGGCCGACTGATGGGCCTCCAGAAGATCTGCTTGGGTCTTGGCCAACGCAGAACTCGCTTGAAATTCCCGAGCACGGGCCTGGTGCTCACTTCGCTCCAGATGCGCTAGCTGCTGACGCAACTGAGCCTCAGAGGCTCGAGCTGCGCTCAACTCTGTCAAAAGATCTCGAAGGCGCACCTCGGCATGGGCAGCCTGTCCCCGCAGGGCCGCATTCTCAGAGCGCAGGGCATTACGGGCTTCATCACCTGGCGAGGGCCAGGCGCACCGAAGCTGAGCTTCCAGCGCCTCCCGACGAGACTCCAACTGGCGAAGGGATCTATTCTGGGTAGCGAAGGAAACACCCATGTCATACAAGGCCCCGGTCAACTGCAAAAGAAGCTCAGGGTTGATTAGGAAGAAATCGATCAAGCAAAAGCTATCCGAGAAGCATACCCGACAAGCATCCGCGACTAAGCCATCAATGCGGGCAATAGGATCTTGATGGTCGAAGGACCGAAGGCCTTGATACACGTGGTCGCTTAGGGGAGCATGTAGGTGAACCACTCTAGCCGAGCCCAGTGGATCAGGATCCGAGAACTCAAAGGCAGCCGAGGGATCTGCCCGTGAGGAGAGAATAAGGTGTATCAGGCGAAGATCCAAGGCCCAATCAGAAGAAGGGGCAGGAGATACACCCCCGAGCAAGCTAGCAGAAGTAAGGGGGACGGAGGAGTAATCGTGCCCCAGGGCTGCAGGGACAGGGGCACACGGTGGGGATGTAGAGGAAGCAGGAGACCCAGGCGAAAAGGCAAGTTGAGATGGGCCCTCCGGCTCGCTAGAAGGCGCGGGGGGAGATGAAGGAGGCGCGGGTAGGGTATCCCCAGCCTCGAAGGGTGTCAGGACAACCGACTCCGTCGCCGGCAGAGAAGGTGGGCCCGCCACAGCAGGAGGAGGGGAAATCGCCCGAGGAGAAGCAGGCACGGCGCCGGAAGTAGACAAGCAGTCAGGAGAAGGGTCCGGGAGCCGACCAATCCCCTTGGCGGAAGGATCGAAGGGCAAAATCTCAATATCAGAGTCTAGCGCCTCCTCCTCTAACACCTCGTCCTTATCAGCAGGAGAGGTGGCGGTAGGGTTAGACCTCGGAGAAAGAGATGTCGGGGCGACCGGCGGAGCGATATCGGAGGAAATAGGGATAGGCTCCGAAAGCAGGGCGGCCACCGACGCCCTATAGCAAGCCGACCTCTCTTTAGCCTCCGCCGCGATAAAACCATGCAACATCCTGGAGAGAGCGCTAAGACACTAAAGGAAGGCGAGGGGAGGAGAGGGAGGAAGACGAAGGAGTATAAAGGAAGGACAAAGGCAATAATCGCTGGAGCCTATATAGGGGATGGAAGTTAATCACAGCCGTTAGTGGAAGGGTCGTGGGCAGCAGCTGATCCTACGATTGGGTGATAAGGCAAAAATACGAAAAGACAGCGAGGGATTGGTCCGATGCTCAAGGCAGGCAGGCGATAAGCTGACGCCTGATGGACTCATAATCAGGGGACACATGACCTTAAACGGATCGGACGCACGAAAAATTAGATAGGACGATGATTGACCTGGCGTATCGGCAAGAAGGAAATAAGGGAACCCACAATCTATCACGGGCTCAGCTCCCGCTAATCCCTTGGCTCGAGCCCCGAGCGGACGCGTGGTGGCCCACGCTCCCCGGGTCCTGCTCGGCCAAGAGGCCAAAGCTATCACGGGCTCAGCTCTCGCTAATCCCTTGGCTCGAGCCCCGAGCGGACGCATGGCGGCCCACGCTCACCGGGTCCTGCTCGGCCAAGAGGCCAAAGCTATCACGGGCCCAGCTCCTGCTAATCCCTTGGCTCGAGCCCCGAGCGGACGCGTGGCGGCCCACGCTCTTCGGACCCTACTCAGCCGAGAGGCCAAAACCTCCGCAGGCTGCATACCCCTAGGGTCCTCCGCCATAAGTCCTGACCGGAGGATCAGATCTTCGAACAAAGACATAAGTCAAGATCCCACACAGACCGGAGACTCGCGCAAATAAGAAAGGGGACGTCCGCTCCATGAACGGGAATGAGGCTCACTGATAAGTGTTGCTCCCGGTTCCCCCCATACATCCATCACGATCAGAAAGGAACACGGCTTAAGCGAGTAAGAGGACAAAGCGTCTTGAGCGCTTTACAAAAGACAAAGTAGGGAGCCCCTCGGGGACAGAGAAACGAAAAATGCAGAAAAACCCGATTCACTTAAAAAGCTGGTCGGTCACGGAAGGCAAATCCTCACATAAGTCTGGGAGCGAAATGGCGTCGGGGGGCATGTCAGGAGATAAATACCCACCAAGTCTGAGCTGGCGAACTACGTTGAGGCCATGCTGCTCCATCACATCCATAAACCGCTGGGCAATTTCGGCAGCATGGGCCGGATCGTTCAAACACGCCAGGCGGTGGTCCTCTAATCAACCCGCTTCGGCCTCTTTGTAAGCGCGCAGCTCCGTCAGCTCAGCCTGCAGGGCAGCCCATGACGCCTGCCGTTCGCGGAGCTCTCCTAGTTCCGCCTGAGCCGCCTCCCAGGCCGGACGGAGGCCTCGTAGATCCTGGAGTTGATCCCTAAGCGAAGTCGTATTCCGTTTCTCAGCTGCTAATCGCGCCCGAAGGGGCGAGATCTCTTCATTGGCCCAGTGAAGATATGACTTGGCTTGCTGTAGCTCCGCCTCTAGCTCGGACCACCCGTTCTTGCCTCTTCATGGAGATGGGCATGTTCAGCCTGGATCACCCGTTCTTGCACACGGACCATCTCAGCATCAGCAGCGGCAATTTGAGCTTTGGCAATCCCCAGCTCCTCCTGGGCCTGGCGCAACGCATCCTGGAGGCCGATAACCTCCGCCCTCAGGTCGTTCAATGAATCATCTTCTGAAAGCAGTTGGGTATTTTGGAGCCGAGCCTCGAGGTCTGCGGCATGCCTCTCAGCGCGATCGCGGGCCCTGGCATGAGTCAACATGGCCACACTCAGGCCGTAGCTCTGAGCCCACGACTGTAAGAGATGCGGGAACTTGTCAGCCAGAGAAAGGATGAGACACACCTTGACACACGGATACGTACCTGGGTAGCTAAAGCCATGAAATCATCCGCCCCGATAGCGGGGCTCACCGAACCACTGGCCCGCAAGCCGACCACAAGCCTATCGGAAAGTGGATCGTACAGCCGGACATCCCTGGACCGTCCAGAGGAGGTGTCGGTCGGCGAAGCCATACGGAGACGCCAATTCGATAGCGAGGGTGACAGCATATGCAGCAAGCCTGCGCTAGCTGACCCCTCCTGACAAGGTGGGGATGCCTCCCTAGAAGGCAACACCGTCAGCGCCAGGGGAGGCACAGCAGGGGGGGTGGCGGTAGCGCCGGAAGAGAGGCAGTCGATGCTTCACCCCTCCGTCTCTTGGTAAGCCGACTGGAGGAGGCTCCCAAGGGGACGGCTGGAGCAGGCCTCAAGCTAGCACCCTCAGGGCGTCGCAAGGAATGGCTCAGGGGCCGAGTATCCTCTGAGCCCGAATGAAGAATTTCTTTTTCCTCGGAGGAGGCTGGAGAAGGGGAAGGGGATAGAGGAGTTTCTGGTTCGGTCAGCAAGACGGAGCGCCACTCCTGCACAGCCCTCCGCTCCGCGGCCTTCGCCCACTCCTCTCTCATCACTGTTCGGAGACGCGCCTCCATTTCCGTAGCATGCCCCAGGCCGAAGCCTCCCTCGGGAGCCGCGGGATACATCATCTCAACTGACCAGTAAGTAGAAGTCAGGAAATAGCAAAAGCTGAGTAACAAGGAAAAACCACTTACGTAAGGAGGCAGGACGAACGAAAGGCGCTGGACTAAGGCCAAATGCGGATAAGATATTCTCGACCAAGAGCGGCCCGACTGGGTAGTGTTTATCCTTAAACAAGGAAAGGGCACGCTCGAAAGGATGAAACTTCCGGGGATCCGTGTGATGAGGAGGTGGTTGAGGAAAATCCCGCCGGAAGTTAGACGACCAAGACGGGAAAGCCACGGGGCGGATAAAAAAAAACCTCTCCTTCCAACCCCTGCTGGCGGAAGGAAGAGCAGAAAGGAAGGAAGTCCTCGAGCGAGCTTGGAAAACGAACTCGCCCCATTCCTGTTTCTTCAGATAGAAAAAATGATGGAACAGTTCGGCAGGAGAAGAACAGCGATACAACAGGAAGAGGATGATGGACCCACAGAGGAGGCGGATGGAATTGGGGGTCAGTTGGGACAGATTGATGCGGATATAGCGGCACACCGAGGCAATGGAAGGATGAATGGGGAAGCGCAGGCCCGCTTGCAGATGATCCCTCGAAATAGTAATGTAGTGCTTCGGCGGGGTGGCTGGTTGGTCCGAAGGAGAGGGCAACTGAAGGTCGTGGTCTGCCGGAATGTGAAACTCCGCCCTAATGTCCTCGAGGTCGCCGCGAGTAAGAATGGACCTCGTTGTGACATACCAGGGGTGAGGGTCGTGAGACGCAAAGACCATGGGGACCCGAAGAAGGTAGAAGAACCAGTCCGCGAAAGAAGGCACAGAACAGTAACTGCAACCCTAGCCGGAAAAAAGAAGACAATACGCTGGAGCAGAAGGCGAACAGACTGTGCGCGGATATATAGGGTGGCAGGGCCGCCTGATGGTGGGCCACGACAGAAGCGGCAGGCAGCAATAGCCACGGGAGCAAGCCCAGTGGGGCCCAAGAAGCAGAGCGCCTTGCGCCCAACCTCGTTCCTCGGGGAACGGAGAAACTACCTCGGCGATTGGAGGAGGAAGAGGGATGAGACACGTGGAATCCTCCCCAGTCGTAAGCAGCAATGGCGAGAAGTCCTCAGTAGCTTAGGGATACGGAACCATCAGTAGGGAAAAGGAAGACAACATGGTTTCACCAGCCGACCGGGGTCCCTAGTCCTCAGAAAAGTCCCCAGGTGAGACCTGCATCCCCTCAGCGCGCCAGGCTTTCGACAAATGAAGATGGTCCAGTCAGTCGGACTCGTCGCCTCCTTCGACTAGACTCGAGGGGGACGCTTATGATTCCGGCCTTGCCTACAGGTAGGGGCATAGGCCGGGCCCGCCGACCAGCCTGGCGCCACGAGGGCCTGGTAGACGGGTCAACCACCCTATCAGCAAATAGGGCCCCGCACCCGGAGAACCTTCCATAGGGAGGAAGGGGGAGTCGGGTCCATCAGGTCACCTGAAAAGGCGGCTGGGTCACCTCTTAGCCAGCAGACCCTGTCAAAGGCCCAGTCACTCACACTAGTTCACCTCGACCCAGAGTAGAGGTTAGCACTCTCGGCAAGGTCAAGTTTCGTGATAACCCCCGACCTAGGACGTACCCTGCGCTCCCTTCGCTCTCCCTGCCAGTCGGGCACGTGGCGACCCACGCCCCCTGGTCTTTACCCGACTCGGTCCCCGGCACACGGACCTGCTAGTCGGCGTCCGGGGTACGACCCTGTCCACGGGGTTCCTCATACTTCACCTGCCTTTGACATTTCCACGCGGTCATCCCGCGCATCCAGTACTCTCGTACTGCGCACTCAGTACTCACGTACTGCCGGAGCACCCCGCGCCGTGTCGCGCCCCTCCTCCGTGCTCCATGCGGGCTGACAGTCATCATACCCCGGTCCCATCTGTGCGGGCAAGGTTGTCAGCTCCCCCGGTTATAAAAGCTCGGTACTCCCCCTACCGCAGGTATGCGCGCGTGAGTTCTCGCCTCCCTTGCCTCATTTCCATTTAGTTTCCGCTCATTTGTATTCGGGACTGACTTGACCGTCGGAGTGCCTGACCGGGGATTCCCCCGGCGGATTCACTGATGGTCCCTGTTTTGCAGGGGCGAGGTGAGGTGTGGCCGGCAATCGGCCACTTCATCGGCCCGTGGCTCCTGGGAGGCCCGTCAGGCCCGTGAGACTGTCACACCACTTCACGACATGATCAATATATATATTGGCGATCTATTGGGCGCGTACCTACATCCTTACATTGGACGTTTGAATGTATTACATCCAAAAGTGATGCAGGTGATTCGTCATTTATTTTTAATTTTTATTTTAACTTTTTACAAAATACAAGTCCACTAATATTTTATTAATTTTATTTTTTTCTTCAATAATATTGCTATCCATTAGTGACGGTGACATAAAATATGGTTGTTATCATTATAATATTACGTATTTAACTGTCAAATTATAAATTCAGATTTTTACCTTTCAAGGATGATAATATTATTTCACGTAATTTAGTATCATCTATCCTTTTTATTAAATAAAAAAAATAAATTATAGAACACCCAATTAAGTGTAAATAGGTAAATTACAGGAGAAATTTTGTTCTAACATCCTTTACATGAGAGAGATAGATTGATTGAAAAACCTCGTTAATTATTTTTTTTATAAAATACTTAACAGACATTTTGTATTATTAAAAATTGATCTCAGAATTTATTTAAGCAATCTCCCTATAAATACCAATTACGGGGATAGATTTGTACCCTTCTTTGATAATTATGTAAAATTAAAGATTTTCTTCGATTTTATTTAATTCATGTTTTTTTTTACATTATTCTTCTTAAGACAAACTCTCTACTATTTTTTTAAGAAATATAAATATTCACTTTGAAACTGATCTTAATAATAATAATAACGATATGAAGAAAAAAACGGGGAGAAATCAATTCAAACTATTTGTTTTAAAAAAAGGAAATAAAAAATGTTTTTTTAGATTTACATAAATTATTATAAAGTATGTAAATGTACATTTGGTTCAAACTTCTTTTTTTTCCCTTTCAAAATAATAACTATTTTTTATTTGTTAAGGGTGAAGCCTCCTAAACCCCATCAACTATTATATTTTGCCCTTTTACATTCTTTTTCTATTTTAAATTTTCACTGTGGTAAATTATAAGTGGGTATTAGAGAGTTTTTTTATGAAAATGTTTTAATTTACTTTAGGTGTTAATATGGAATTAAATTAGAATAAAGGGATCTAAACAAATTTGAAAGATATCTAAATGGGATATTGATCCATGATTAAAATTAATTATAATCAATTGTAGTTGAATTTATTTGCTATAAATAAAAAAAAAAAAATAAAAAAAAAAAAAAAAAAAAAAAAAAAAAAAAAAAAAAAAAAAAAAAAAAAAAAAAAAAAAAAAAAAAAAAAAAAATGATATAAAAAAAAATTGAGTATGCATTTATTGTATAACTTAATATATACAATTTTCAATTATACTCACTTTTAAAAAAAAAAAAAAAAAAAAAAAAAAAAAAAAAAAATAAAAATTCAATTATTAAAAAAATATTGAAACATATTCTATCCTAAATTTTACAATTTTTTTATAATTAGATATCGATTCTTCTAAGTGACTAATCATAGAGATGATTGATTTGCTCTATAAAATTTTTTATCACTTACCAAAATAAATCAAAAAGCATTTGTAGACATTCATTTAAATAATTAGTAATTTTAAAGTTGTCATCTCACTAGAAAATAAATTTTACTTTTAAATTATCCTTTTTTACTTTATCACTTCAATATTATTATTATAATATTTTGACAAAAAATATTCTAAATAATTTTAATTTTAATTATTATAATAAGAGCTTAAACAACATCCGAGAAATTTTAATTTAGTAATAAGTAATTTTAATTGATTTTAAGGTAGTTTTAGTGAAAAAAATATAATATATATATATATATATAAAAAAAAAAAAAAAAAAAAAAAAAAAAAAAAAAAAAAAAAAAAAAATATATTATATTTTATAATATGATATATAATATATATCCTATTTTAATATAAAACAGAATAAATCTAATTCATTATCATTAAAACGTATCAGTTCTCTGTATCCTAAGTTTCCCGCGCCCGCTTTCTGTCTTTTCTAGTTTTCCCGCGAAGCCGGCCAAACCCTCACGCGGCCGAATAATCCTCGAGTCCTCAGTTGCCGGAGCCCTCGGAGACGTAGGTAATGGAGATTGTCCGATCCCAGAGGGAACCCACTCATGCTGCCGCCTCGACCACGGCGACTAGACTCTCTTTCTACCGCTCCGCGCCGGAGCTCGAGGTCCGGCTGGAAGATTTCGAGCTCTACGCCATAGATCGCCTCCGAGGTACCTTGCAAAATCTCATCTTTTCCCATTTCTAGGGTTTGGGGTTCCTTGTTTACTCTTCTCCCTTCGCGGATCGACTTCCCTATCCTGCGTCTGTTTGCCTTTGTTGGTAACTGATACTCGATTGCTTTCATGAAGTTCTGCAGGGTATTTCAGATGGTTTGTCCCGAGGAAAAAAGCCCGACGAGATGGATAAATTGGTATTGTGTGTGATTTTGTCTGGATCGCTCATTTTACTTTTAAATATATATTTTATTTTGGGAAAATTAGGTAAATGAACTATGGAGGGCACATATGAGGCATCAAGATCCATCAGAGGTCATGAACAAAGACATCATATCGCACTTCGTGCTCCGTCTTGTATATTGTAGAACGTAGGTTTTGATTTTTATGGTCATGTTTTATTTTGATATTGCACTGTCTTTCCTGAGTGTTATTGACTTCACTTCCCAGGGATGAATTAAGGAAATGGTTTCTTTCCATGGAGACTTCTCTTTTCCGCTATCGATTCCGACTAGAAAGCCCCGACTCACAGGTATATTCTGGATATCTTGTATGAGGTTTGGAGCCCTTATCTAATTTCATTTACCAAAATATGTTCTATTGCTCGTAGAGGTCACTCATGTCCGAATTTCAGCTACCCTATAAGGCTATTAGTCGTGCAGAATTCGAGGTATGACTGCTAATTTATGCACCATATTTCTGGTCATATTACAATACATTTTTTTGGACATACTTTTTCTTTGGAGATGCATTTTTCTCATGTTCTTTGGTCATGGTTTTATCTAGGATATCTTTTATATTTTTATTCCTTTGCAGACTGTAAAGGAAAAATTGAACCAAGTTGCGCGTTCTATTGGTCAACCGTTGAATGGTATGTCATTACCTATCAGATTTACATTTGTGATGCTACAAGTACCTTGTAATGGGCAAGATTGAACTTCAATAAATCATCTTAAAACTCTTGTGATGCAATATATATTTGTCAATTTATCTTCTTGTCAAATTCCAGGGAAAGCAACAAGCATACCAGTTGCTCAATCATTTATAGCTTTTATTGTTATGCCCAGTAATTTGACAAATTTTTATTGTTATTTGCAGCTGATACACTCTTTTTTAAGGTACCATTTATCTACTTGTTTTTAGTCTAAACTCTCTTTTTTACTACAGCAATGTCTCCTTGGTTTCTACTGACCTGTGTCTACATTCAGGCACCCTTTGAAGAAGTGCCAGAATTATTTGCTGGACGTAGGGTTTTCCTACAAAAAGGTTTTGCTTATGTTGCGATGCATCAGGTCCATGTTAAATTTTTCTTTATACTTTCAAACTTCATAAGATATGATTATAACTTTATACTTGTTCGGAACTTTTTTTTCAGGTTGTGTCCCTTGTTGCCACTCAATTCCGAAGCAATCTCTCAAAGTCCCTTGTCTTAACCAACAGGTAATTGTTCATGTAATTGAAATTCAACATTGCATTTGTTGGGATTGTCATTGCGGTCAAGGACAGTTGCCCTGTGCAATTTGACAATTTTAATTTTTCCTCGCTCCGTACCTATGATATTAGAACAAATCAAAAGAAAGATAAAAGAGACACAAGTTTATCATGACAAACATGGTGTGACGATGGGTGCTCACTATTATTATTATTTTATTTGTATATTTACATCTTCAAGCTTTATAAATCTTGTGTTTTTTTATCGTGACAAACATGGTGTGAGTTCTTTGTAGAAAATGGACATCAACCATTAGAGACACAGAAAGAGACAGGCTAGCCCCTGTGAGTATAAACCTTACTATCTCGTTTTGCAAGTGCTGGGAAAAGTTTACATTTAAGACCATCAATTTCATCTAACTTCTCTAAATATTTTTGCCAATTTAGATCATCGAAGCACTAAGCACTGGGTACCTGGGGCCTGATTACTCTCAGGTCGTTGATTAGTTAGACGTTGTTAGTTAATCAAATGTATTGAAGTATTTATGATTGTTGGAGTATTTATTGCAGCCTAAAAATTCTGCTGAGATATCTTTGAAGGACATCAACATGCTAGCTAGCAGTTCTTTTCCTCTTTGCATGCGCCATTTATTTGATAAGGTGATACATCTCCGGTATTTTGTTATAAATCTGTTGTCTGCTTTAACCTCAACAGCTGTGCTGTTCCTGTAGTTAAGAGAAACTCACCATTTAAAGCATGGAGGAAGAATGCAACTTGGACTTTTCTTGAAGGTACTTTTATTCGACTGTTGCGGTGATCTGTTTTCAAAATGAAATTGACTTTATTTGCCATGAACATCAGTTGTTTGACATTTCTTTTGCTATTGTAGCTTTGACTCAAACTTACTATCTTGTTGCAAAACCTTTAAAATTTGCAGGGTGTAGGCTTAAGACTGGAAGATGCTCTTCTATTCTGGAAATCAGAGTTCTCTCAGAAGGTCCTACAATTGTTTTCTTTTTCAATTGTACTTTTGTATTTTATTCATTCAGGTAAACTACTACATCAGAGATGCAATTTCTTAATATACTAGAATATGATGAAGGGCAATGGTTCCTCACTTGAAACTAGCAACTTGGAAACTTGTATATGATACCTAATGAATGATTGGACCTGAATCTAATTCTCTAGCTGTCTAGTACCTGGTTAGCCTGCTGTCTTGTTTGCAGGTTTTTGATACTCTAGACATTTCGGTTGGAAGTATCTTACCCAAATTCATACTTTATTGAGACAAACCTAATTCAAGCCAAGCAAATGGTTCAGTGGCTTTGGCATGCCAAATCTATTGTTTAAAATGATAAATTTGTCAAGGCACTCATCATAGAATTGTTTGTATTATCTAGAACTACATGTATTAAATCATGCTACTTTATTTGTTGCACCTTAGGGTTAATATCTTCTACTCATTTAGCTATTACATTCCGCCTTAGGTTGGTGCTGAACGTTTTGATAAAGAATATGCATATTCAATACGGCACAACTATGGAAAAGAAGGAAAAAGAACAGTAAGTTACCTTGCTCAATAAATATCTCTCAAACTAGGATGAAGGTCAACTCTATACTTTACATTTCTCAATCAGGATTACACTCCTTACTCTTGCCAAAAAGTTATTTCTTCTACTCCTAGTGTTGGTGATCACCACGGTTGTCCTTATCGCCATTTCAGGTCAGAAGCCTAATTTTTTTATGCTTATCTGGTAGTTTTAGTTGCTATTGTTACATATATTTATTATAATTCAAGCTTTTGAAAAGAACAATGTTGTTTTTATTGTGTCAATGTCTTTCTGGGTACTTGATATACAATAAAGTTCTTTTTATTTAGTCTAGTAGGCGTCTCAAGTGGACATGCACTAGTACCATGATATTTATACTCACTTTAGGCAGATTGTGACCTACTGCCAATCCTTGAGTTTTCAGTGCCTTTTCAGAGCCCAGCCATTATAGCCTTGGCTTGTGAGCATGCCAACCATACCTTTTGAACTCGCACTTAATTTCCCTTCCAGTCTTCAATCAACTAAATATTAATTTTCATGGAGCAACACATGGAATTACATAATTCCAAATTGCTATTTTCGGTTCATTCTTTTTTATCATCCTATAGCACCATCTTGACTGCTGTGAGTGTTCCCAGGTGGTGGAACCATTGCAAACATGATTTCTGTAGGGTGACTTCTTTTGCCCCTTTGTTATTCCTTAATATTCATAACTTACGCTAAAATTATTAGCTAATGTTCAATATCTGGACCGGGTTGGAGGTGAGCTCCTTATTTGGGTTTAGTTATTGCAATCGTGCAATGTGATGATAATAGCATCCATTTCCTGTATCCACTATAATGATCATCCAAAAATATAAGGGCCATCCTAAAACTTGTCTACTTTCCACAGGATTTAAATTCAAGTATCGATTATTTCATCTTTTCTACACGTTTGGATTATTCTTAGACACCTATATTTGACATTCCTTGACAAAAAAATTGAGATTAACAACTAGATTCCCATTATTCATAGAAAGCAGACTTGTCTTGGAACACATTACATTTATCATTAGTGTTTCGTACCCCTTTTGTCAATAGTGTCTTTTAAATTTCCTTATGTCCTAAAGCTCCTAAATGGCACTTGCTTGAATCATCAGGCAGTGGACTACACCTGGTCTTGACTCTTGATGGTGAACGAAGAATTTAAACAGACTGATTCCAAGACTTATGGAGTGTAGATACTAAATACTATGGTAGATGTGCATTGATCTTTGAATCATCAACCTCAATTTGCATAATTAGCTGACTAAACAATTAGGGAAAATCCATCTTTATAATTTGACTTCATGAAACTCCTTTGTATGCATCACATGTTTTCAACACCATGAATGGCAAACCACTCTTAGATTGCTTCCCAGGATTTTGAATAAATGCATCAAAGCCTTCTCATTATGCCAGACTTTCTACTCGATATCTACATTGTGGCAAACACATCAAATTTTGCCAGAATTGACGCTGTTCAAAATTTTCCAACTGCCTTTGTGGCCGCATTTGGTAATACGCATAAATCTATAAATCATCTCCAACCATTAGAGCTTGTTTCAATGCCCTAAGTGTAATACATAAGTTATTACTCTTGCTGATTTACTGGTCTATGCTCATTTCTGGCATCCATCTGGCATCACCAACTCCCTCTTCTACTGCTTCGTTCTCACCTCATTGTCTGGATTGGCTCCAGATGGTTTGAATATATCCAATGATTGGCACCAGTCATCCACAAGTTTCATGTTGCAATTATTTGTTTCCTGACGGTTGGGTCTCATCTATTTTTAACAGCGAGGAAAATTTGAGAGCTGCTCTTACTAAAATGGGAGTTTGTGGACGTTCATTAGATGGTATATTGGATAAAGTCCGGAACAGACATTATCAGGTATTCCAATTCCTAAATCTCAGAGCTCTTGCATCAACAAACAAGCTCCAATTTGTTGAGATTTTGACTTCTTTTATTGCATTGATCCTAAACTTCACTGTGACAATCTCAGATAGCTTGTACATTGACATTCGAGGCTATCCACGATGCCCCCTGCGACGACGGCATCAACCACCCCAATCAGTACTTTGATGCAAGCCGAAAGATTCTCCAGAATAAGGTAATTTGAAGCTCTCAACTGCCTTTTAGGCCTTTGTACTGCTGCTGCCATTCTTAAGAGTAAATCTCATTGCATGGTTCAGATGGAGAGCACTTAATTTGGATGTGTATATGGCCAACAAGCTGACCCATCTTCGATGCGTTTAGTTCTTATTCCATGTCGAATGTTTTGGGGGTTGAATCAAGTGTATGTTGATGGTTGATCAATAGTTTGTAGAATAAACTTTACACTGTATTGTGACTAACTTAAAGATCCTCTGGAGCAGTGAAATAGAAAGTTGCAAACTGTTACATTAAAGGTCATGCTTCTAACAGTTTGAGGCTAAATTTTCTATCAAACTCTACGGAGAAGCAATTTGAATGTTTGTAAATGTTAAAATTCGGTTTTAGCTTTTATTCAAAAACTAGAAGTAAGAAATTTCTTACTTCTGTTTTTTTTTTGTTTATGGTCCAATATTAAAAGTTGATATTTATGTTTTTAGTAAATTTATTATTTTACATTTAGATGAGATATAACTTAATTATCTAAACAATGACGGTAAATTTTTATAAATAATTTTAGAAATGGTTTATAATGTTAAATTTAATTTGTATGAGTTTTTAACAATTTCTAATAGAATTTATAAAATTTTAATCATATTTTATTATAAATATTTATTTTTAAATAGTATTTTATATTTTAATATAATTTGTATTTTAGAATTTTTATACATATTTTTATTTTTATGTATTTATATAAATTTTGTCATTTTGTATTTTTATATTTTTATATTTATTAATTTTATATATTTTTTCAAACATTTATGTAATAAAAAAATTAATTTTGTTACAATATTCAAAATATAATAATGATTATATAAATATGTTATTGATGGTGTATTAAAATTATATTTAAATAATTAAAAAAATAATTTATATAGTTTAAGGATATTAATTTCATTTAATTAAAAAATAAAAATAAAAATAATTATTTACTTTCAAATATTCAAATTTTATTTTGTATTAACTTTTGATTTTTATTTTTAAATATTTTATATTTTAACTTCTCACTAAATTTAAAATAATTTCTATAAAAATAAATTTTAAATAAGTAAAAATTCTTCCGAACACTTTTAAATGCTTTATAGGTATTATCAAATTATATTATAGCTACATTGAATTGTATTTTATGTACTACTCTACTAGATGTTACCAAATTAAAAATGAAGAAAAATAATACTTTTAAAATTGTGCACGAATTCATTTTGGAGTTATTAAAATAAACACAAACCAACGAGTAGAACTCAGAAACTCATTCAAATCCATTCTAAACCTCAAAACTCTTGAAAACATCATCACATCGTAGAGGAATGAGCTAAACTGAACACCAATCTCGAGTCTAAAGTGCTGCTATATCCTCTGTGATTGATATTAATCTTTCTTAATGTTTAAAGAGTTTAATTTGATAGAAAAAATTAAAGATTTTAATTATTATGAACTCCTAAATCCTAATATTTTTTGTTAAAATTTTTTCAACCACTAGTTTTTTTATAAAAAAACTAATTTTTGAGTAATTAAAAAGAAATGTTTTAGCAATATCTATATATATAGAAATACCTTTTAGGCATTTTTAATTATATTTGTTTTGGGTAAATTGTCCATTATTTTTTAATCAATTTTAGAAGGTTACGTGTAAATTGGCCAACGGATATCCCAAACCCTAATTGGCCGAAGTATCCGCCGCCAACGCTCCTGCCGTCGCTCCCCTCCTTCTCCCAAACTTGAATGGCCGAAGTAGCCGCCGCCAACGCTCCTGCCGTTGCCTTATACTCCCTCTCCCAAACCTGATTGGCCGAAGTAGCCGCCGCCAACACCCCGTCGCGTCCTGTCAAAATCGAGTGCGTCCATGGAAGATTTTGGCGGAAGGGAAGCATCTGCTTCTGGGACGAATGGAAAGAAGCACAAGGGAAAGCATGACAAGCCCAAGCCGTGGGATGAGGACCCCAACATTGATCATTGGAAGGTTGAGAAGTTCGACCCTTCCTGGAACGAGTCCGGCATGCTCGAAGTCAGTTCGTTCTCCACCCTTTTCCCTCAGTACCGAGGTACGATTCTCGTTCGTCTTGATAAAATTTATCTTCTAAGTTTTTTACTTCTTCAGATACCTGTTTTTTCCCCTCTTATGTGATGCTTGCAATCTCTTATTTTTATAGAGAAGTACTTGCAAGAAGCATGGCCTAAGGTGAAAAGTGCATTGAAAGAATTTGGAGTCTCATGTGAACTTAATCTGGTTTGACATTTAAACTTTGTACTTGTTTTTATGTAGATTTTAGCAGGGAAAATTTAGTTCCTATAGTTGGCATTTTTTTTCCTTATTCCATCTCGATTTTATGTAATTTATTACTTTTTTTTTCCTTTACACAAATCGTTTTTGATGTTTGTGTCAGGTTGAAGGATCAATGACGGTTTCAACAACTCGAAAAACTAGGGACCCCTACATTATTATGAAAGCTAGGGATTTGATTAAGCTTCTTTCACGCAGTGTCCCTGCACCTCAGGTTTGCATTCTTTTCTAGGTCATGTTTCGGATTCCTTGAGATAGCAGCTTTGTCATTTAAGATGTTATTGTTATTATAGTGGTCATTTCCTCTCCTTACATTAGCATTCTCTCTTTTTTGTTGGACTTTCACTATGGAATTCAATGTCTATAAATTTGTAGTAGTTCTGTTTTAATAGTTTTAGCTGTTTTACAAGTTTGCCTAATTGTATTACTGGTCCTTTGTAGGCAATCAAAATTCTGAGCGATGAGATGCAATGTGATATTATTAAGATTGGAAATCTTATACGCAACAAGGTAGATTATCCATAACTTTTTAATCAATATTCTTTTTCTTTTTGTTTTTCTGTTTGCAAGTTTTAATGAGGAGCCATATTGGGTTATATCACTTAAATGCTAGCCAGTATAACCAGTTTCAGCAACTAGTTCATCATTGTAGCTTGTTCTAATTGATAGTATTCAGTTGGGTTCTTGGCTATACTTCCTTTTGGTATTATATTGGAATTTTATTGACACCTGGTTGGCAGCTTAGAGCTCTTCTGTTCTATTGTGAAATCAGAGGGTGAAAATCTTCATATACGAGAGTCTTCAGTAAAGTATCTACCTGTATGTTGTGCACTAACAATCCCATTGGTTGTGTTTGTATGACACTTGACAAGAAGAAAAGAGAGTTAATTCTTTAACATGTGTCTCTATTCACCTAGTTCTAAGGATAAATAATTAGTTGTTTTTGTTCTTGTACCATATAACAGTTTAGTGTTTTTTATTTCCCATTTACATTGGGTTTCTGAAAATCAAACTTTGTCTTGTAGTGATAGTATCAAAAATCATATCAGTATACTTTATCTAACTGATTGTTTGAACAGTTTTATAGCATGCACCTTGACAATTAATACAATTCTGAAGATCATGAAATACTTTAACTTGATTTAGTATGTGAAGTTCTAAGTGCCGGTAGCTTATGTAGGTGCATTTTTAAAGTTACAGTATCTTGTTGCTTTTGTTCATAGTATAGAATATAGTTGTTGCCATCTTTGCTCTCCCTGACCTAATAGTTAATTGTGCATGCTCAGCTTCATAACTTGTTAATGGTTCGATGCCAGTTATGTACTTCACTGCCTACTAGTTAGTTGTACATGTTTTGGCTTCATAACTTATTATTATTATATATATGTGTGTGTGTGTACCAGGAACGCTTTGTAAAGCGGAGGGAACGCCTTTTAGGGCCCAATCTATCTACTCTAAAGGTCTGCACTCTAATCAAGAATCTGATTAATATGTTAACATCATTGGTAATCCTGGAGTAGTTTATTCTTTTAACTCATGTTAAATTGGCTTACACTTGTGATTTGTATTGTAGGCCATTGAAATCTTGACTGATTGCTATATATTGGTTCAGGTGCTATTCTCTTTATGCAATTTCCTACTAATCTTAGATCTCTTAATGTCATGTTCTAACCAAGAGCTTACAAATTGACTAGGGGAGCACAGTTGCAGCCATGGGTTCATTTAAGGGTCTAAAACAAGTTCGAAGAATAGTAGAAGACTGCATTCATAACCAGATGCATCCTGTTTACCATATCAAGGTATTTATTCTCTGGAAATGGGCATGATTGCTTTAGCAAGTGATTCATTACTTTCTTACTGTATGAACACTTAAATGAGATGTTGCAAAAACAGACCCTTCTCATGAAACGTGAACTTGCCAAAAATCCAGCATTAGCCAATGAGAACTGGGATAGGTTCCTTCCAAAATTTAAAAAGTATGACGATTCTGCATTTCTTTTACATATATGTTACTGCCTTACAAGAATCCTGTTGAAACTCATATATCCTTTGTATTCTTAATGCTTTCCAGGAAGAATGTTCAAAGGAAAGTAAAGACTAAGGAGAAGAAGGCTAAGGAGAAGAAACCATATACTCCATTCCCTCCTCCTCAGCCACCAAGCAAGGTGAAGTTATTGTTGCAATTTGTGAACATTAAATCTCAGGCTAGACCTTCACACTTACAGATCATTAGTCCCTTTGTTTTCCTTTACTGGTTTGAGAAAAAAAATTACTTTTTTTCTTGATTATTTTTTTTAATAAAAAATCATCACTAACTGTCTACACAACACTTATGTAATACACTAATCAATATTCACTGGAATGACCATAAGAAATCCAGTTATTGGATAATTCAGGTATGATAACTGTACACAAGGAGTTTAATAATCACTATTCACTAGGATGCATATGTAATCAAACAAAGTAATTATAATTATCTATACATGACCTTCTCATGAATCCCTTTAGTGTTTCATGTCTTTTACTTCTTGTTTTTTATTTTTTTTTTTAACATTTGGCAAAGTTGTTAGTTTATAGATACTGTAGTTACATTAACTGGATATTATATAAAGATTATGTTTACCTTCTTGAAAATGTAGCCAGGCTGTTGAATTCTCTTTAACTTGAAACTTGAGATATGTTGGTAAATTTTTTCCTTGACAGCCATGGTATATACAGCATCCTATTGTTATATTGTATCAGAGGGGTTCAATTGTATTTAAGGATATCAGTTCTATTGTTATTTCTAGTTCAGAACTTCAGTGCCCTATTCTAGTTTTAGAGCCTGTTAATTCTTTTTCAGCTTGATCTTCAATTAGAAAGTGGTGAGTATTTCATGAGTATCAAGAAGAAATCAGCAAAGAAGTGGCAAGAAAAGAAGGAAAAGCAGGCAGAAAAAGTAGCTGAAAACAAGCGAAAAAGAGAAGCTGCTTTTGTCCCTCCGAAGGTTTGTCGCTCAGCCATTGGATGCCTTACAAGAGAATTTGTTTCATTAATATATTGGTAATTTTGGTCATATTCACTGTTGACAGGAACCCTCTCAAATTTCTGATTCGAACAAATTTGACAACGACAAGAATGATCTGGTTGCAATGACAAAGTCGTTGAAGGTACTTGTTATGCTTTGTATATTTGGTAATTCTCATTATGGTTGTTTTTCTCATCTCTGTGGTACTGTATGTTCATATTATCGTGCAACTCTGAAAATCAAGCAAATTAGCAGTATGGGTTTTTTTTTTTTGACTAAGGTCGTTTATTGGAGCTTAATGATTGTGATTGTTTTTAACTAATGATGTCATTCAGCATTTGAACGATTGCCTAGCAGCCTAGGCATTCGAGCAATGTGCAACCTAAGTACCACAAGGAAAGCTTGAGTGAACACCTTCAAACTATGTTTGTGTTAGATAGTCATTAGGCATCTAAGCAATGCACAACCGAGCACCATAGGGAATCTTGTACAAGCTCCTTTGACTTACTGCACGTTATTCCAACACCTCAAAGTTGTATCTTAGACATTTGAAGCACCTACTGGTAATAGCTGATTAAGAAAACTCAACACTTGTTTCAACAATATTAGAATTGGCGAAAGAAAATTTTAGATCATAAATATCAGTATATGCACAACATGATCTTCATCATCATTAACCTGCATCTGCCCTAACTAATTTAGGGTTCACTTCATTGATTTCATCCTTCAACAGGCTTTTTACAAGGCTTTATGATTGTTAATAAAAAGGAGGAATAATAAATACAATGTACTAATGGTGTATGTTATGTAGGGTATAGAGAAGTATATGGATAATAAAGCTGTACTTCTTAGACTAGATTGACGGATAAGTAATTATTTGGCATAAAGCTGTAATGCCTAAAATCTGCCCTAACTAGATTTTTTCATATATTTTTTTCTTGTCAATTTTCCCCCCCTAGATTCCATAATTCGCAATCTATTTCATCGTCTCATCTGTTTCCTTCCACACCGGCTATTCTTCCCTATGTGTTTGTCCTTTTGTGTCAGAACAAGGCAAAGGAATTTAAAATGCATGATGCCCATGATAATGTTAGAGCTGATTCATTCATCGCCAATGCTGAAAGTTCACGTCCTAAAAAGAAGTCCAGGTCTTCCTCAGCGTGACTGACATCGATACCATATTATCGATTGAAAGAATAGGAAATACTATATTAATTCAGGAAGGGAACTGCTTTTAAGGTTTTTTTTTTGGAACGGAGAGATTCAACATCAGTGAGTGCTAGACAGAAAACCTGATTTAAAAGAATTTGTTGTATGAATTTTGCTTCTAGTTACATCATTTCGTCAACTAGCATCGCTTATCTGTATTGACTTCCTGGGACTTTGTATCTAAAGATTTTCAAGTAGATTCCCTTTGTATTCTGTAGTTTTTTTTCCTGAAGAAATAAAAACCTTAATCGGATTATTGTTCCGCTCCAAGAAATAAAAACCTAAAGAGTATGAGAATAGGAATTTATTACGACTAAATTTATGTATAAATATAATACTATCAAATTTTAAAAAAAAAACCCTCAAATTTCTGTTTGTAATTGTGCCTTAATGTTTATCATTTTGCAATAAAATTAAAACTAGTGGAGCATTTGATTACTTCATTGTTTAATATTAGTTTTAAGTTGAGTTACATGTGATAAAAAAGGTAATTATTATTTGTCCCAAGACTAAGAGAATGAATTTCAGAAGATTCAAATCTGATTTTTGTGATTCAAATTTATTATCTAGGTACTAAGTCCGTGAAAACTTTAAATCGAGTTATTTGAGTATGTTGGATAGTGTTACGTCGCTTGAACAATAATTATTCAAAAAGATATATCCACAAGAAGGAAAGGAGTCATCCAACTTATCATAATTTTAAATGTATAATATATGTTCATAAAACTAATTATAAATATATAACTATTACTCTTTTTTTTTTTTGAAAACTTTATATTAGTAAAACCCTCAATGTTATTAATTAATTGGTTTTAGCTCATAAATAATAAGATCGTCGAGTAGTAATACATTAAATAATGTCTCAACTTTTTCCCACTTGCTGTAATTGAAAATTTGAAACATACAGAATGTTTGAAAGATAAAACATAGAAATTAACTACTGCCAGAGTGAAATTTCCTGTATACATAGTACGATGGCATAAACACGCTACTTTGTCAATAGGCTTATAGGCCCGAGTTGATCCCCCCCATTGTTACATATATTTATGATAATTCATGCTTTTGAAAAGGACAATGTTATTTATATTGTGTCAATGTAAATAAAGTTTTTTTAATGATATTTTACCAAAAGACACATGTGAGAATTTATATTTATTAAAAAAATATCTTATGATTTGTTTTTTATCAAAGTGCATATACAAAACATTAATTCCTCTATATTCTCCGCCAATAATTTTTTTTCGTAGTTTACTTTTTGAGATACCCGAACCACTTTTTATAATTTGATTTTAAAATAATAATTATGGTTCAGATACAGATATTCTCATCTTCTCTCACCTATATATCTCTTTTTGCCTTGTACAACTCGACTCATCCCGAATCTTTTATTATATTTTACTGCGATTGTGAAAAGATTAAGAAATAATTAAAAGATTATCCTATAAATAATCTTTCAGGTTCTCTTTGGCCTGAAATGAATTTATTTCAGCACTCTTTAGCCTGAAATAAGGATATAAATAAAAAATAAAAAAAAAAAAAAAAAAAAAAAAAAAAAAAAATATAAAATATAAAAAATATAAATAAATAAATAAAATAAGAAAAGATATATAAATATATAAAAAAAATAGATCGATTAGATTTTATTTCAGGACCAAAGAGGGTCTGAAATATTTTTATTTCAGGGGCCCACTTTGGGCGTTAAAATTAAAATATAAAAAAATATAAACAAAATAAAAATAAGAAAAGATATATAAAATATAAAAGTTTTGATATATCTGTCCTCTGTTAGTTTTTCCAAGATCTGAAGCTAGGTTAATACTAGCTTCACATATAAAATTAAAAAATGATAAAGTAAAATAAATAGAGTAAAATATAAAAAATATAGGTTTAAAAAAATATATAATAAGAAAAAAGTAAAATAAATAATATAGTAGAAAAATATATAATATGAATAAATAATAAACTAATAAATATAAAAGAGAGAAAGATAAAGTAAATATATAAAGAGATAAAAAAGATTATCTTATCAATAATTAAAAGATTGTGAAAAGATTAAGAAAATAATTAAAAGATTACCCTATAAATAATCTTTTAGACCTCTTTGGCCGAAATGAATTTATTTCATGTCCTTTGTGAAATAAGAATATAAATAGAAAATATAAAATATAAAAAATAAATAAATAAAATAAGGAAAGATATATAAAATATAAAAAAGAAATAGAGTTCGTAGAATTGTATATATTAGAAATATATAAAATAGAAATTAAAACAAAATTTATATGTGTAAAGTAAGATAGATTAGATATCATAAAAAAATTATTAAAAATCGATTAAATTTCATTTCGGGCCCAAAGAGGGTTTGAAATATTTCATTTTAGACCTTCTTTGGGCCTAAGATATTTTTATTTTAGAGGCTCTAATTGGGCGTGAAAATGTAAAATATAAAAAATATAAACAAAATAAAAATAAGAAAGGATAAATAAAATATAATAGTTTTGATATATCAGACCCTCTATTAGTTTTTCCAAGTTATGAAGCTAGGTTAGACACTAGCTTCAGATATAAAATTTTTAAAAAATTAAAGTAAAATAAATAGAGTTAAATATAAAAAAATAGAGATTTAAATAAAGATATAATAAGAATAATGAATAAAGTAAAATAAAAAATATATGTAAAAAATATATAATATCGATAAATAATAAAATAATAAATATAAAATAATAAATATAAAAGAGAGAAAGATAAAATAAATATATAAAGAGATAAAAAAATTAAGATATAAATATAAAATATAGAAATACATAAAGAATAAAAATAAAAAAATTTATAAAATATAAATAAATAAATATAATTTATAGATTAAATGTATAAGAAATACATATAATAGAAAATAAAATAAAATATAAATATGAAAAAAAAAATATAATGACCATCCTAAAGCTTATCTACTTTCCACAGGATTTAAACTCAAGTATTGATGATTTCATCTTTTCTAGATGTGCAATGATTGAGATTGAGGTATCTCATTTGCAGACTTAATAAACAAGTTGAGATATAACAACTAGATTAGCATTATTCATAGAAAGCAGACTTGTCTTGGAACACATTACATTTATCATTAGTGTTTCATACTGATTTTGTCAATAGTGTCTTTTAAATTTCCTTATGTCCTGAAGCTCCTAAATGGCACTTGCTTGAATCATCAGGCAGTGGACTACACCTGTTCTTGATGGTGAACGAAGAATTTAAACAGACTGATTCCAAGACTCATGGAGTATTGTATGGAGATACTAAATAATACCATGGTAGATGTGCACTGATCTTTGAATCATCAACCTCAATTTGCATAATTAGCTGACTAAACAATTAGGGGAAATCCATCTTTATAATTTGTCTTCATGAAGCTCCTTTGTATGCATCACATGCTTTCAACGCCATGAATGGCAAACCACTCTTAGATTGCTTCAGGTATGGATTTTTGAATAAATGCATCAAAGCCTTCTCATTATTTCAGATTTTCTACTCAATATCTAAATTGTGGCAAACACATCAAATTTTGGCAGAATTGATGCTGCTCAAAATTTTCTGTTGTTCAAAATTTTCCAACTGCCTTTGTGGGTGCATTTGGTAATACGCATAAATCTATAAATAATCTCCAATCATTAGTATGATCCTTCATGGATTGTTTCATTGCCCTAAGCGTAATACATAAGTTATTAATTACTGTTGCTGATTTACTGATTTATGCTCATCTCCTGCACCCATCTGGCATCAACAGCTCCCTCTTCTACTGCTTCTTTCTCAGCTCATTGTCTGGATTGGCTCCAGATGGTTTGAATTATCCAATGATCGGCACCATTCATCCACAAGTTTCATGCACATGTTGCAAATATTTGTTTCCTGACGGTTAGGTCTCATCTATTTTAACACCGAGGAAAATTTGAGGTGCTCTTACTAAAATGGGAGTTTGTGATGGTAGCGTCCCTTCAACCGTCTCATGACTAACATGGAGGAATAAATACAGGGGTTACTAGTCGGGTAATGATTACCATAAGGGAGGCAAACACCTAGTTTCGTCAAGATTTGACCTCCATACTCATGACGACAACACCTCATGCATTAGCCATCAATCCATCCTGGAACTACTAAAATGGGAGTTTGTGGTGGCAAAAGATGATTCACTCGCCCTCAACGCCCGCCAATCCGTCCCAAGGCCAACACGGGAGTTTGTGGCCGTTGAGTAGATGGCATATTGGATAAAGTTTATGGACGTGATCGACTTAATTGATCCACTTGGCCTGCCCTCATCGACTTAATGGAATAAAATAGAAAGTACAATCTTAAAAGAATTGAATAGATAAAATTAGTGTTCCTAGGATATGTAACATTAGAAAACTAGTATAGAATTGATATTCAAAGTTCACTTTTATTGGATGAGAATTTAACATGAAAGATAACTATTCTTAAGGCCGTGAGACCAACAATCTACTTCACATATTCCTTTCGATGCAATATCCATTTTGGAAACACTTTAGCAGGTCAATCAGGTGGCCAAGTTCTTCAGGAAGATTTCAGCAAGTTCTTGAACCAGCCCACAGATTTCTTTGGATATCTCTTGAGATTGTCTTTATAGTCAACAAAGTACAAGCCAAATCGTGAAGTATATCCTCCGGCCCATTCCCAATTGTCAAGAAGAGACCAGGCAAAGTATCCCTGTACATTACAGCCATCTTCCCTGCATAACACAACAACACATGCAATTCCAATTGTTAAATCCATTGTCAACTCCAAACAATGACTGTATGTCTCATCTTATTTACGTTCATCTATATCAGTATGAATTCAGCATCAATTTCGTCCAAGTCGTACTTTTAACAGTAAGTTGCATTACTAGAATGATTAATCTTGTTTCTGAGACTGATTACTTTCAGTTCTAGGCATCTCACTGTCAAAATCATAGGACTAGGAATTACCTTATGGAAGCAGACAAGTTTGAAAGGTAATCATTGTGGTATTTGATTCGTTTATCGTCCTTGAGAGCATCCTCAATTGATGTAAATGGGTTGTTGGGATCATCCATGCCTGATACGAATCATAATAACATAGTAAGTTACTGTAACTAGATGTATTTAGTAGGTAGTCTTGAAATCTGTAAGAATCAAGATACTTGCCATTCTCTGTGATAATAACCAGAGGGTTTCCATACTTCTGTTTGACGTATTTCATCAGGCTCCTTAACCCTTCAGGTACAATATAAAGCCATATTGAAGACGACTGCATCACAAAATCAATTACACAGTCTGTTACATCACAAGGACTTCTAGTGATAAATATTACTTAGAAAAGTAACATCAGTGTTTACTCAATTCTTCAATTAGATTTACTCACCCTATCTCCAATTGCCTGTCCATTCTTGAAGGCTGCATAACGAGAACAAATCGATGTTAGACAAACAAGAACACCACCAGTGCACTAATTAGTGTACATGGTAAAGAGCATGTAATAAGATTTTGATACTCACGGAGTGTGATGGCACCAGAATCTGCAATGGTATCATTTAACAAGATTCCAATAATATTAGTTTGGTTCTTTTTTGCATAATATGTGGTGTAATGATTTATTCCCACGAAATCTAAGGACCCCTTAACGAGAGCAGCTTCGGCTGTTGAAAACTTTGGCAACCTGTCTCCCACTCTTGTCCTCATTGAGCTTGGATAGTCACCAAAGAACAAGGGATCCATAAACCTGTTATTGGTCAAGGTCTTAGTCTTTAAGAGCAGCATGATATTGCTAAGGTTCTTCATTTTCAAGTGCTCCATATTCAGGATTAGATAATAGACAGAAAATTTGAACAGATTTTGTAGCCTTACCATCCAAATTGAAAATCCTGTGCTCTTTGTGTTGCATCAATGTCATCCGTTGAATTCGACATAGGCTCATACCACATGACATCAAACGCTATGCCAATCGATCCATGCTGAGCATCCTGAACAATAAATTCTTTTATCAACTGAAATACCAACCCTGAGCATGCTAAAATAACAAGAAGTATTCACATTGATTTTCGTTCATGCATCATTGAGAAAATGAGTCTTAATCATAATTTCAAGTGTTGAATTGTATCTCTCAATTGAGTAGAAATTTGTTATTAGGGATGTCAATTGACACTGATACTATGTCAACATGGGTAAATGTTATCATGGTTTGAAATCTCATACGGAAACTTGATACTACTAGGCACCAATACCTTGAGCACATTCATTATTTGAGCACAAAAGGATACTTTAAACTTAGCCTTTTGTGCTTATTTATTGTTTTGAAATTTCCAATGGCATAGATAAGATACCTTATACTTCTTCCTGTAGATATCAGATACAGTGGCATGAGATAAAAGAGTATGGTGGGCGACAATATATGGCTCGGTTGCTGAATTCCCTCCCCTACAGAATAGCCGAAGGAATATCGAGCAACGACCAGGGGCCTGGAGTCCCACATCATAGCCTTGGATTGCGAACGTGTGCGGCTCATTAAAGGTAATCCAGTGCTTCACTCGGTCCCCAAATGCCTTAAAGCATGTCTCAGCATATTTAGCAAAGTCTTGTCTGAAAATTACAATAGGAATGCAAATCACAAGAGGGAAGCACTTGGTGATTGACATTAACATATATCTACTTATCTAGTCATCTATTTGGCATAGACTCAAAGAAACTTCTATAGGTGGAGAAGCATTACATAATTTGGGGATCGAGCCATCCATTATTTCTATCTGCTAATGCTTGTGGAAGGTCCCAATGATACAAAGTCACATATGGTTCGATACCTACACATTGAGAATTATAAAAGCAATATGTTATTAAATAGGAGGAGATGCTACAAATGAATTTTGAATCTTTTCAAGTAGCATACCATTGGCTAGTAAAGCATTAATTAGCTTATTGTAATGGTCAATCCCTGCTTGATTAACCTCACCAGTTCCATCTGCAAAATTGTGACTTCGAAGATGAATTGAATATATGCAAAACAGACAGTTAAGTAGTCTATACAAGGTTTGTATGTTAAATTTAGTTTCCATTGTAAACCTGCAAACCAGTATACTCTTTCTTCATTAACAATTTAGTTTAATTCACTCATGGATTCTAGCAACTTGTGGTAGAGAGAAAGATCATTACTCGGGAAAATGCGTGTCCAAGCGATGGAAAATCTATAAGCATCCAATCCCATATCTTTCATGAGTTGTATATCTTCCTGTCATCACAACAAACAAGACTTGTAGTGTCAACAAAAATTAAAGAAAAACTAATAGGATAAGTCAACAAAAATTATACATCGAATCGGTGATATTGGTCGACTGCCACATCGGCATTGCTAAAATCTATCACCTTCCCTGCAAATCCAAGACAATTCATTGGGTTTCATATGGTGTGGCCATTAAACCTCAATTGTGAAAAATGAACTCTTAATGTCTATTGATAAGGGGAAATCAAAGAGACTACCAAATGAATGAGCAAAAGTGTCCCACACTGATTTCCCTCTTCCATCTTCATTCACTGCTCCTTCATACTGTGAAAAAGATAAAACAGATCTTTAAATGTAGATTCAAATTTATTATTCTTAATTGAACTGCAAATATTCAAAAGAATTCTAAACAGATTTAAACATCTTCCAATATTTGTCCATGATGATTCTAAACTAAAATTCAAGGTTTATGTTTACTTAATTATTTCATCCAAAATTAACTTAAATATTTTGGTAACCAAACCCTGAGCAATAAAAGAATATATGTGTATATATAAATTAATCATAATAATATTTACTTCAGTTAAATCTTAAGTTTCATATTCCAAAAAATAGAAATGATAAATCTGTATCCCCTTTCTCTGTCACAGACATCCCAAGTAGGATGCCCTGCTTCTCCTCCCTCTCTCCCTCCTTTTATCTCTCCACCAGACCATTTCCTTCTCCGTTTCATCTCCACACTCGTCGCACAAAACAGAAAGCTCAAAAAAGAAAGAAAGAAAGAAAGAAAGAAAGAAAGAAAGAAAAAAAGAGAAAAGAAGGAAATATTTAGAGAAAATGGAGTCTGGAGGGATTAGAATGGCACCTGGTAAGCTGATGAGGCAGTGCCGAAGACGAAGCCTTTGGGAAAACTCCCTCTGGTGAGTTCTCCTTGTCCATTAATGGCCTTCACCAAGATGCTCCCAATCACAAGAACAAGGGAGAGGCTTCCTCTCCAACTGACCATTTTGTCAGTCAGAAAGAGAGAGAATGAGAGATAAGGACTAGTGATTGCAGGAGAAATACAGTAACTATTTATAAAGAGAGCTAGAGAGTGAGCATGGAAGGAATGTTATTATTCAGTGGGAAATACAGTAAATATTTCATTTATTTTTCTTTATTAAATTACTATAAACAAAAAGAAGGTGAAGAAATACAATAATAACTGGCTAGTCTTTAGTTCGAATATGTGAGATCGAATATATGAATAGTGAATGAATGAATTCAATCCCATTGTCATTTATATATATTCAAATGAATATTATCCATATTTTAATAGGTTTAATGATGATTTTTCATTAATATTTTATTTCTTATACCGTTGGGGTTTATATGTCTACATTTTAATAATTGTTATTAACACTAATTAAGCATTTTAATTGTATATTATGAGTGATAACACTCATCATCTTAAGCAGTCTAATATTGTTGTTTCCGGTTAAATAAAGACTAGTAAATCACAAGTCGGTCTCCCTGTTAAATACAGACAGGTAAATTATAAGGGAGGGGGAGGAGGCTTTTTGACCTAATATATCATTTGTATAGGAGAAATCAGACACCCAATAAAATATTTTATACTAAGAATCAACTCTAAGATTTATTGGAACAAATATATGTGTGTACTAATTGTACTAATCTATTGGGGTTTTTTATTTGTGTATTATGTTTAGTAAATTGTTGGATTATTTGCAAAATGGAATTAAATTGAGTTGATTCCAAAATATTTTTTATGCTATTATTATTCTTATTATGAATTTAAGTAAGTCATGCCGAAATGTGTGGAAATGGATTGAAGGGCATTAATTGTGATGAAAGGTACGTATTTTAAAGTTATGGTATTTTGGTACTTTGGGTATTTAAATTGTTGTAACGGTATTTAAGATATTCTTTGAAAAGTAAATGAGTATGTGCATTGACAACTTGGACGTAATGAAAAAAAGACAACTTATTTAAGATAGATATTTTTAGAAAATTTAACAAAATATACCTTTTATAATTAAAAATATGAAAAATAGCTTTGTCAGACTTTTTTAAAAAAAAATTAAAATAGACTCTTTTAGATAAAAAAATAAATAAAAATAAAAATTTTATTTAAAGTTTAAAAAAATGATCTTTAGTAGCATCTTAATTTCAAGTGTAACTTATCAAACTTCTTTATTTAAAAAGTTCATTTTAATGATAAAAATCAAATCTAAAGATTATTTTTATTTTTTAAGGTTTTAAAATCAAAGATTTTGACGAAAGAAATCAATTTGATGAAAAATAAATCAAACTGTTTTTGTAAAATAATTTGCTCCATTCTAAATTAATTTTTAGAATGCAAACAGATTTACAAATTAATTAGGTTATACCTCTGAAGTTAATGATTTATTTTTACCATTATGAGTTTCTATATCCTCTGTGATTGATATTAATCTTTCTTAATGACAAAAGAGTTTAATTTGATAGAAAAAGTAAAGATTTAATTATTATGAATTTCTAAATTCTAATATTTTTTTTGTTAAAAATGCATCCACTAGTTGTTTTATATTAAAAAAACATTTTTGAGTAATTAAAAAGAAACGTTTTAGCAAAAAAAGTAACTATAGAAATGCCTTTTGGGCATTTTTAATTAGATGTGTTTTTGGTAAATTGCCCATTATTTTTAATCAATTTTATAGAAGGTTACATGTAAGTTGCCCTAATGGAATTCACAAATTAAATGTTAAAAGAAAACTCTTTTCATGTGGTAATTTCTTAATAAATTATAAATACATTCTATAGATACATATCTATAATTCTTCCAGTTGTGGCTATTCAAAATTTATGAAATCAAAATATTATCATAAATATCATGCAATTAATTATTGAATATTACCATTTCAGGGTCAATACGGAAAATGTAAATCATGGGAGTTACTAGTCCAGAATCGACTAATGCGTGAGGAGAGCGGACACACTGTCTTTGTCAGCTTTTGACCCTCATACCTCATGATGATAATATTCACGTAATAACCATCAATCCATCCCGTAAAAATACAATTATTCTTTCTACCATCCGAAGAGGAGATACAATTGTCGTCCTTCTGATTCCTACAAAAGATCAAGCCCCACTACTATAGGTTGTGCTAACAACATCAACAGACGACATTGAATCTCAAAGCAACTCAGAATCTACAACTTTCACATTTAATTTTATTTTCGCACTTGCTGTAAGTCTACAACAAGGATTTTGTATAAAATAGTTTGAATGTCATACGATTCATTTGTGGTGGCACAATTTATTCTTTAGGCAAATTGATTTTTTTTAAAAAAAAATCAATTGCAAAGTGACCCAAAATAGGTAAATTAAAAACTTAAACATTTACAAAACCATTGGCATTTGAAAATCAAAAAGAAATTCATGCTTTGTGTGTTGATTTCTTCAATCCAAAGCCTTCTAGGAACTAAAGGCTACAAATTGCATGGGGCCATTGTCGATTATTTATAATATAAATCCTCCATGTTGCACTTTGCCCGCACGGCAAAAACGATGTTGTGGTACGAACAAAACAAAGCTAATTTGGAAGTGCTTGTGTGGACTACATTATTTTGATGTGAAAGAGCTCGAATATAAAATTTGTATGAAATATTTTCATCTTCTCGTTTCAATTCAAGAATAATAAAAAATCGGTGGTAGTAGGTTATAGAGAATTAAGCACTACTACTCTACTAGTGATGCCTATAAGCCCATTAGATGGAACTCGATAAAGAATCGAATTAGGGCAAAAGTTGGGTGAACATCTATTTCATATTAGACTTGATAAAAGCCACTTTCTAGCATTTGTGTGCACAAATCATAGAGCAATATGAATAAAGAGACTTTTTTGTATCATCAATTTCCTATACAATTTTCACACAGAATTAGTGTTTGTTTGTTTGCTTTTAGTTGACATTATATATCAAACATACGTCGATTAATCTTAGAGATGATCAACTTGGTCTTCCAAAATTTCTTCACCGATCACTAAGATAAATCGAAAATTACATGCAACTGACACTCCATTAGCCTAACGTTCTTAGATTAGTTGCCCATTAAAAAAAATTATTCGTTAATTCACTGACACTGAGACTCGATCTTTAAATATTTAAAAAATTAAAAAAAAGACTATATCATTGCACCATTTAATTTATAATATCGTGCAAAGATAACAATATTATGATAAAAAAATAATTTGATGATAATGATAATATGAAATCAAATTTCATTTGTATAACTCATATATGAATTTGATTACATTGGATCTAATACATGTCTATCTTATTTAAGAGAAATGATATAAAGCATGAGTCGTGGCAAAAAAAAAATGAAAAAAAAGATAGAGAAAGGGGTCACGCGCTCGCATAAATTTTTCCCATCGCTTCATATCCTCCCTCCTTAATATTTCTCTGCCAAATTTTCCCCCCTAAATCCCTTGACCTAAAATCTGCGCCGACGAAGAGCAAGCTCAGCGACGCCACCTCTCTTCTGTTGGATCTTGGATGGCTAGAGAGGGGGGTGTGAATAGCCACCCACTTAAACTTCTGGCTTCTTTGGAGTCTTTCTGCACTTTGGTTAGCATCGGAAGCAAAAACACAAAACAGAAAGAAACAGACAGAGAACAAACCAGCGCTAACTCGGAAGGTTTACAAGGTTCGGAGATAACTTGTCCCTACTCCTTAACGTGCCCGTGAGGTGGGTGATCCCTTGATCCTCGGCAGATCAAGCCCCGAAAATCCGGATAATCAAAACTCCTTCTCGATAGAGTAACCTCTCCATAGATTTCAAAAATGTATAAGTTGAGTACAGGAGACCACGAGAAGGAACTTACAGATGGGACCTTAAGCACAGGCACAGAAAGCGTGAAGGAAAAACTTCACAGAGCACAACACACAACACAACAGAACCCTAACGCAATGACCTTCACTCAGCTCTTCGTTCTCGTTGTCTACTTGGTTTTTGATCGACTCGCAAAGTTGCCCTGTCTCTGCTTCGCCAACCTTCTCTTAAGCTTCCCTCCTGCTCATCACAGGCGTGTCTGCACCCACTGAATTACAGCCTCGTCGCCACTGACCCACTGACCTCCATAGAGCGCTCAGTCCACTGAAGACCTCTTCAGCTGAGCCTCAGGTCAGTCGCTAGCCCGCCCGAAGCCGTTGAATCCTGGAAACAAAAAACAAACAAACCTGCCACGATGAAAGTCGTCATTGACCCTCCTTCTTGGTTTGCATTGTCTCTGTATCCCTGCACACTCATCAGATGGATTAGCGAAGCAAATCATAGCGTATCAGAAAGAAATCAGCAGAAATCAGAAGTGATCAGGGAGTCTGACAGCGATTTAAATTAAAGTGATCGGTCACCCTGACCAATCAGTCACCCTTCTGACTGATCAGGCTCAACTCTGATCGATCCAGTAGAGATCTGATCGGTCTTATTGACCGATCAGCAATCAGGGATTGGTCACCAGACCGATCCTAAACCCATCAGGCTAGAACCTAGCCATGGCCTGATCGGTTCATTGACCGATCAGATCACAGCTTGATCTTTCAAACCAAACAGCTTGATCGGTCACTTGACCGATTAGCTTAGGGCTTGATCGATCAGGCTCCTGCCTGATCAATCCCGTGACGCACTGACGGATTAGAGACCAGGGATCGGTCACCAGACAGATCCCTCCTTAGCCTACTGGGATTCCAAGCCAAAATGCCCTGATCGGTCACCAGACCAATCAGGGCGCTGCTGATCAGTCCAGCTGACCGATCAGCATGTGGCTGGACTGATCAGGACACATCCTGATCGGTCCAGACCTGACTGATCGGTCCAGTTGACAGATCAGGGTCTTTCTGATCAGCTTCTGTTCGCATTCTGATCGATCACCAGACCGTTCAGTCACCCCACAGAAGGTTTCTGATCGGTTTCTGATCATTCACCAGACCGATCAGACGCCCTGGATCGGTCACTAGACCGATCTATTATCAAGGGAGTTCGTGCCAACTTCCTGATAGGAATCCAGACCGATCCACAACCGCAGGAGTTAGTGTCAACTCCCTGATCGGACCACAGACCGATCCAGCTTCGACCATTTCGACCCTGAGTTCAGAGAACAGGCTCCCTAGCCTTCTCTGACCCAGTCTGGTCCCGGAGAACGAGCTCCCGAGCCCTCTTTGACAAGTGCACTCAATGCTCAGTCCCCTAGACCAAGACTTCATGCCCAGCTTCACTCACCGGGACTTAGTCCAACCTAACTTCACTCACTAGGACCTACCTTCACTCACCAGGATTTCTTTCACCTACCTTCTCTCGCTAGGACCTGACTTCACTCACTAGAGTTTCCTTCACCTAGCTTCCCTCGCTAGGACATGGGTTTCATTCACCTAGCTTCCCTCGGTAGGACCTGGCTTCACTCACCAGGGTTTCTTTCACTTAGCTTCCCTCGCTAGGACCTGACTTCACTCACCAGAGTTTCCTTCACCTAGCTTCACTCACTAGGACCCGGCTTCACTCACCGGAGTTCGTGTCCAGTCCCCGACCAGGACTTAATCCAAACTTATCTTACTCACCTAAACTTAAATCGGTGTCAACACCAAAATAACAATCAGGTCAAACTGCATCAACATCCTCCAGGCCAGATCAAGCTCGGCGACGCCACCTCTCCTCCTTTATCAAGCTTGGCGACGCCACCTCTCCTCCCTTATCAAGCTCGACGACACCACCTCTCCTCCAGGCCAGATCGAACCTCCCTCCTTTATCATCTCTCTGGCAAGCGACGCACCACAACCACTAGCGACGCTGACAAGCTCAGCAACGCCACCCTAAACACGAAGCCGTGAAGACATGGCGGCTCCCATCCCTCTCTCTCGATCCGGTTGACGCATTTGCAAGGTTTGATTTTGTATTTTTTTCGCGTTTATGGTTAGTAGTATTCACAAGTTTTTCTCCATAAATTTGGAGTATCTAGACATTTTTTACTGTCATGAGTTCCTCTATTTTTCTCCATATGTTTATGGTTTAAATTTTCATGCTGCATATCAGTTTTCAACAACTTATAACATACTAGCTCCAGGGAATGCTTCTCGTGATTATTGACTTCAACTTTTGGAAACCATAAATTTCTTGGAAATTTTGGGAAATTTTGTTTACTGCAATGTTTACTACAGAACTTTGTTATTGGTTTCCAGTAGAACTTTATTATTGTTCTACTGCATTGTTTACTTAAAACATTTTTTGTGCTATTGTTTAATTTTGTTTGCCAATAACTATTTTGTTTGAATTTAGGTTGTCAAATTGTTATGGAGAGAGAACTATGAAATGAGGGTGATTCGTCAAATTCAAATGCAATTGATACTCCACAAGTTGGGATGCATTTTTCATCTGAAGGAGAAGTTCGTGATTTTTACAAATAATATGCACAAGGACTTGGGTTTGGTATTTCAAAGATAGGTTCCAAAAAAGGAGATGATGGCCAAGTAAGGTATTTTACATTTGGATGCTCTAAAAATGGTAAAACTGTTCCTAGAGTGAAAAATTCCTTTTATCCTATACCTTGTTGCAAGACGGATTGCAAAGCAAAGATTAATATTACAATTCAGAATGATGGATTATGTGTCATTACTAGTATTCAACTTGATCACAATCATGCATTAAGTCCAAGGAAGTCAAGATATTTTAGATGTAATAAAGTGTTAGATTCTGAAACTAAGAGAAAATTAGAGTTGAATGATCAAGTGGGAATAACATTGAGTTAGAGTTTTCAATCATTTGTTGTTGAAGCTGGTGGTTATGAAAATTTATCATTTGATTAAAGAAAGTGTAGAAATTATGTGGCCGAAGCATGGAGATTAAGGCTTGGGAATGGTGATGCAGGAGCCTTGAATAATTACTTTTGTCGTATGCAAAGTAGAAATTCAAATTTCTTTTATGTGATTGATGTAGATGAGGAGTCTCGCATAAGAAATATATTTTGGGCTGATGCCAGACGTAGGGTTGCATGTGATTCTTTTTCTAATGTTGTTACATTTGATATTACATATCTTACCAATAGTTATGATATGTCATTTGCTCCGTTTGTTGGAGTAACTCATCATGGTGAGTCCATATTACTTGGTTGTGGTTTGATATCCAAAGAAGATTCTGAAACTTTTATTTGGTTATTCAAATCATGGTTGACATGCATGAGAGGACAAGCTCCACGAGCTATTATTACGGATCAATGCAAAGCCATGGAAATTGCAATTCTGGAGGTATTTCCGAACTCTCATCATCGTTTATGTCTTTGACATATTATGAAAAAACTTCCTGCCAAGTTTAGTGGCCATGCCAACTATAAGTTGATAAAGAGAAATTTGAAGAGTATTGTTTACAATTCTTTGACATCTGAAGAATATGATAGCAATTGGAAAAGTTGATTGAAGAATTTAACTTAGAGAAAAATGATTGGTTGAATTCTTTATATGAAATTCGTCATAAGTGGATGCCTGTGTATGTGAAAGATAAATTTTGGACAGGGATGTTGACAAGTCAAAGAAGTGAGAGTATGAATGCATTTTTTGATGATTATGTTCATTTGAAGACAACTTTGAAATAGTTTGTTGAACAATATGACAATGCTTTGAAAAGCAAGATTGAAGATAATTTAGATTTTGCGTCTTTCAATTCTATCATTCCAGTTATTAGTGGTAATCCAATTGAAAAGTAATTTCAAAGTGTTTATACTAACATAATATTTAAGTTGTTTCAAGATGAAATGCGAAATTTGATGTTTTGTAACACTTCATTTGTGAAGCAAGAAAGGCCAACACTCTTTTTTGAGGTGATAGAAACTATATATGGAAAAGAGGGAGCAACTCCAAAAGAAGTTTCCTTTTGGGTACAATATAGTGAGTTACAATGTTAGATGAAATGTTTGTGTCGTCTCTTTGAGTTTTGTGGAATTGTGTGTAGACATTTGTTGTCTGTTCTGGTGAAAAGAAATGTTACTATACTTCCAGAAAATTAAATTTTGGAGCGATGACGGAAAGACATTAAATGGGGATACCAAGGAATCACTAATATTTATGATGATTTTTATCATCATGCAGAGGAAAGACGAAGATATAATAATCTTCAACCATTATTACAGGAAGTGGGACAACTTGGGTTGAAAAATGATGAGAGATACTTTGTTTTAACAGAAATATTGAAAGAAGCGAAAAAAATGATTATGGATATAAATATTGATGATTCATTGGATGACCATCAGGACAACAATAGAATACATGAGGAATCAAAAACTGAGAGAAAAAAGTTTCACAGTTCACTGAAAGTAAAGTATCGTGGGCGTCACCGATGAAAAGAAAGCAATCCAAAATTGAGCAAATTGTGAAAAAGACAAAGGCAAAGTCTCGGAAAAAGGTTTGGTTGTATCTATCGATAGGGTTACTTTTGTTATTTTAATTGATTTTACTTTTGTTATTTGTTAACATTGAACATAAGTACATCTATCTATAGGGTTCTACAATTGATAGAAAGCAAGATGAGTTATCAAATTTGAATCCTCCAACTATGATCGATGATCAATCCAGTCAAAATGTAAGTTAGCTGGTTGAATTTTTTTGAATTTAGAATTTTGTACTATTTTATTTAATAGTTGGTAGTTTTGGTAAGAATTTATCATTTTATATTTCATTTGTATTATGTTGTTTTTGGATGACCATAATTATTATTAATCATCTCTTTTATATGGGTAGGTTGTAGCTGAAAAAGTTGTAAATTGTGATGTAGTCAATTGTACTCAAGCGTCAAAAACATAAGGTGAAGATTCTTTATTTATTGGATACCTTTGCACATGCGTTCTTAATTCCAAATGACACTCTAGATAAAAGCTGAAGATTCTTTATTTATTAGATGTGTCATGATTTGTGATTGAGTTTTGCTTAGTTGTTCCAATCATGATTTGTGCATGTGAGCATTTTGTGTTTCTACCATTTATGAAGTGTTTGCAGATGAAGTAGGCATGTTTTGTTTATATATTGCAGATGAAGTTGGCATGCTAATTGTTATTTGGATCAACCATGTTTGAGTTATGATTCTAGTGTTTTTGTCAATAATTATGAACTTATATTGATATCAGCCAGTACGAGTAGGAATTTTAGAAGTTGGTTTTGATTGATAAATCAACCATGTTCATCTAGTTTTGGTTGAACTCCAACTGCAGAAGCTGGTGTAGGGAGCAAAGGCAGAGGCAGAAGCTATTGATGATTTCATTGGCGATGCTCCATCTGTATTTTTAGTCTGAAGCTGGTTGAACTCCATCTGTATTTTTAGCAAAGGCAAAGGTAGAAGCTGGTTGAACTCCATCTGTATTTTTAGTCTGAACAAGTAATCTATATTTTGACAATTTCATTGCCGATGCTCTGTAGTCTATAGTCTGAACAAGTAATCTGTATTATGAACAAGTAATCTGTAGTCTGAACAAGTTTAAGAAAGCTTGATATTATGAACCTGTGTTGGCACTGAGAGTTTGATACTGTGATCCTGTGTTGGCAGAGTTTGATATTGTCATCATGTGTTCCTGTTTGAACCACAATTTGCATAAAACATACATGCATCTCTTTCAACTTCTCTTTTTAATTGTATTCTAAAGCCATATATGAGATGACAGCAGAATATGGACCCTCCGTTTACCTTACAAAACTGAAACTCCTGAGGCCTTCCTTACTGAAGCTGTGCATAATGTCCAAGTGCCACTGAAAGCACAGATTAAAGCTAAAAACAACAAAGAATCAGCTACTTCTGATCAGTATCGACAGATAAAAACTGGACCGTAAAAATTCTCTACTTGAAAGGACCCAGCTGCTTCTGATGAAAAACCATGAGTAAAGATATCAGCTGCTTCTGATCAGTAAAGAATCAGCTAAAAACTGCTTCTGATCAGCAAAGAATCAGCTGCTTCTGATGTTTCCCAGGTAAAGTATCAGAAAATAGTATCTGTCGATTGCAGTATCAGAAAACAGGATACCGATAAAGCCAACAATCATAATTGATGAAAAACATATTGCCAAAATTCAGTATGTTTCCATCCTCCAGCCGTCCACTTCCGAGTAATAAAGCCAACAATCCATAACTGATGAAAAACCATGAGTAAAGATATCAGCTGCTTCTGATCAGCAAAGAATCAGCTAAAAACTGCTTCTGATCAGCAAAGAATCAACTGCTTCTGATGTTTCCTAGGTAAAGTATCAGAAAACAGCATCTGCTAATTGCAGTATCAAAAAACAAGATACCGATAAAGTCAACAATCCATAACTGATGAAAATAACATCTGTCGGTTGCAGTATGTTTCCAATTGCAGTATCAACAAAGAATCAGCTGCTTCCATCCTCCAGCCTTCCACTTTCGAGTAATAAAGCCAACAATCCATAACTGATCAAAAACCATGACTAAAGATATCTGATTAAGCCAAAACAGGCTTCATTTCAGAACTAGGAAATCACCCCTTAACAGCAAACCAAATACAACAACCCGATACCCAACAACACTTCAAACATTTCTCGCACAAAAACAAACTTTATTTCAGAAATAAGAAATCAGAGCAATCCAAAACCCATACACTCCAAACATTTCTCGCACAATTGAAAGGACCCAGAAAAGCAGCCAATTCAGAAAAAGATAGCAAAAGATTGAATCACAACAACATTCAATCACAACAACATTGAATCACAACAATAGCAAAACAACCAATTAAGAATCACAACAACATTCATCAAAAATCCACTTGAGAAGAATTATAACATCAATTAAGAATACTATAATTTTGCCAAACAACCATAGCAAATCATTTCTCAACCAAAAAACACTAAGAAGACACATTAAAAAGCTAAAATCTTCTTTCAATACTTAAACAGTTATTTGCTTACATCAACCACCTGAAAATCATTACAATCTAAGTAAATACAACTACAATAATAGCAAGTTTAAACTTTCTATTAAGTGAACATATTTCATCACTCAACTTTACAGTAACAGAATTGTTTACATTATTTAAGAGATCATTGCAATCAATTGCACCCTGGTAATTATTAGATTTCTTCAATTCACTGATCTCTATATGCAATTTCTTGTTTTCCCTCTTTAGATCATTAATAATTGTCTTAGTTCTCTCTGAAAATGCAGGATCATGCCATAGAAGAAGCCACACCCCATTTCCTGATTATCAAATAATCTTAATAAAAATCCAATAATTAAAAAACATATAAATATAATTAATTTGGAAACAATTTAATATATATATAAAATTTACTCTGAAATTTAGACATGAAAAAAATCGTTTTCCTGGATTAGTTTGCTTCCATGATGTCCAATGAGTAGCTTTTAATCCGCAATGACATAATATATGGGGAGTTTCACCTTGTTTATCATTTGTGTCTTTGAGTACTGAAATAAGTTGTTGATGAAGAACTGGCTGCCATGAAAATATATTCCTTTGTCCTACAATTTTTTATATCAAAATAGTAGTGAATCATACTTTCTATTTCGTATCCTTACTCGACTACTATAAATTTAGATAATAAATTGTTATACTAACACTTAGGAGGCCACACTGTAAATTTGAGCATCTGCCTGCTCGAAGAAACTGCTCGAAATATCATAGAAATAACAAAGCGTCATCTTTATAGAGAAGTGAAAGAGGAAAATAAAGAACGTATACGCCGTACATACGAGAAAATACAGATTCAAGTTTGAACATCAATATACTGCTTACTAGAAACGCCAAACAGAAAAGAGAAATGATATGCAGAGCCTCGTTTTAGATTGTAGAATCTAAAACTATTCTGGAAAGAAATTCAAGAGGATCTCATCTCTAATCATTCATTATTTTTTATCTTCTAGAGTTGAATTAAATATCATTTTGAGCATCTTAATCCTTATTTTGTTAGTCAATATATCCTACAATATGTAGATTTTGATTATGAAAACCAAACATATTTGGGCCTAATGCATTTTAAATACATTTCCAGGAAATTTATGGAGAAATGATATGCAGCATGAAATGATATACATTTCCCTGGAGCTAGTATTCTATAAGATGTAGAGAAATAATATGCAACATGGAAATTTAAACCATAAACATATGGAGAAAAACAGAGGAACTCATGGAGAGGAACTCATGACAGTAAAAAATGTCTAGATACTCCAAACTTATGGAGAAAAACTTGTGAATATTACTAACCATAAACGCGGAAAAAATAGAAAATCAAACTTTGCAGATGTGTCAACCAGATCGAGAGAGAGGGATGGTAGTCGCCACGACTTCACGACTTCGTGTTTAGGGTGGCATCGCTGAGCTTGTCGGCGTCGCTGGTGGTTGTGATGCGTCACTTGCCAGAGAGATGATAAAGGAGGGAGGTTCGATCTGGCCTGAAGGAGAGGTGGCGTCACCGAGCTTAATCTGGCCTGGAGGAGGGGTGGCGTCGTTGAGCTTGTCGGCGTCGCTAGTGGTTGTGGTGCGTCGCTTGCCAGAGAGATGATAAAGGAGGGAGGTTCGATATAGCCTGGAGGAGAGGTGACATCGCGAGCTTGATAAGGGATGAGAGGTGGTGTCGCCGAGCTTGATAAGGGGGGAGAGGTGGCGTCACCGAGCTTGATCTGGCCTGGAGGAGGGGTGGCGTCGCTGAGCTTGCTCTTCGCCGGCACAGATTTTAGGTCAAGAGATTTAGGGGGGAAAATTTGGCAGAGAGATGTTAAGGAGGGAGGATATGAAGCGATGGGGAAAATTTGCGTGAACACGTGACCCCTTTCTCTATCTTTTTTTTTCATTTTTTTTTTGCCATGTAGACTTGCTGACGGGTTCCTTGAGCTTTTCGTGTTAACATTTCGTGCTTCATATCATTTCTCCTTATTTAAATAGATATCTACCAATTTTTTTGTTTATTTTGACTTCTCTGTCATAATCCTTTTGATTTTGAACTTTATAAAGGTATCATTAATATCTATCTAACTAAATCTTCGGGGCCGGACCAATTTAAACGAATAAGATTTTGATCATCACTCGTAGATAAGTCGAGAAGTTAAAAGAAAATGAAACTTAACGACAACAACTACCCGAACAAGCCACTTGAAACGAACCTTCTTGATGTGAACTCCATCATAACAAATAATAATCTCCTTGTTGGAGACAATGGCCATACTTTGCTATCAAGTAAAACCTACCAATTGGTGGTCAATTAAAGAATTAAATCCAAAGTACCATCAATCCAATAATTAAACAACACTATCAAACAAAAAGGCTTTGTAGATTTATTTGTTTAACTAGAATTGCTAATGCCCTACTCAATTTATTAAATTGCCATCCTTATCATAAAACATAGTTCAATGGAAATAAAGTATAATTTTCCATAGATAACTTGTGAGGGTGAAAGAATATGCTATAAGTTGTGAAAGCCTAATGGTGCCAACAAAATATGAATTATAATTTATAAAAAAACAATAATTAATATGGCATATTTCAACAGCTTTTTTTTAAAAAAAAAAAGAAGAGAATAATCTAGTTGAATTATGTTTTTAAAAAATCACTTTTTGAGCATTTATTAACATTCTATGCAAGATTGTGCATATGATTGTGATCTGTGATGTCAAAAAACATATGCAAATAGAATAGAGGTATTGAGAAGATCATGTACTGTGTTTTTTATTGTAAGGGATTTAGACATGATGGCCATAGGGTTTGGGTTGCACCACCAAGGTTGCTAGTAAAAAGAATGGATGGAAAGCCGCAACAATGGCGGTCGACACTAGGGGTTACCTGGAGATTATGGGCCAATAAGTTGTTTGACAAAAAAGAACACAAGATTCCTACAAATATTCTTCCGAGCAGATAAAAATGAGGTTTACAGATGATTTTATGGGGATGCCTGAGACAATCAAAAGGGAGAGAACGAAATTGCAAAGTGAGTTGTTACAGCCATTGTCGTTGAAAATTACCACGACAATCGTAAAAACAAGAGCATGATACCATTTGAGGCAAAACAAATTCCTCATAACTTATTGGAGAGCACAAACATGTCAATGTGAAATTTCAGATGGGAGTCGATGTTGTAAACCTTCAATCTAGCCAGTAAGAGCAGCTGCTCCTGAGATGATTTCTGACAGCTCTGTGGTAATTGAAGCTTGACGAGTCCTTTGGAGAAATAGATGAAGAATAAAGTCAGTTCCAAAACTTGAGCACTCCTAATAAAATGTACATGAGAGAGAGGGAGAGACCTGTTGTAACTGAGAGTTAGTCGATCGAGCATTTCACCAGCATTCTTACTAGAGTTGTCCATGGAAGACATACGTGCTCCCAGCTCACTACAAGCATTTTCCATGGCTGCGTTATACAGAACCTGAAACAGCACGGATATCTCAGTCAACATCCAATGAAAATTAATAGAAGGTTCTGATATAGAATGGACTTAAAATGTATTTATCGTTCAAGTAGATTAAATTAAACAATTATTAATGGACAAGTTGGTAGCAAAGCCATTGTAATTCTCCACTAAATAGGAAAAGCAGTCAATTTCAAACAATTGAAGAAAACTCACACAAGAAAATTGGAATTCAGCAAGATTCTGCAGGATTTCAGCTTTAGTCTCACCCCCTTCGATTTCGTAAGAGTCCAACTCCCCAAGTTTCCCTCCTGCTTCTGACTCTTTCTCTGCAGTCTGAAAAATGAAGGTAGTACATGATACTATAATGGCTGTGTTTCTGAAATATGACTTCGGAAAATGACATCTATATATTCAAAAAGACTCAAATCACCTCAGGAGATAGTATTGTTGAAACAGATGGCAGAAAGGACATAACCGACTGGAATTTGTTATAAACTATCCTCAGAGCATCATACTCCACATTTTTCAAAATATCATCAGCAAGAACAGAAGTCTGTAACAATGCAGCATAATGTAATGAGATGACATAAAAAATATTATTTTTTAAATAAAAGGAAAAGTATCACCATCCTCCAACACAAGCAAAATGATTGGGACGTATTGGTCTTGTCCAGTCATTGAGTGGGGAGTTTTGGTGAATATCTACTAATGGGCCAGTGAAATAGGAGACGGATCATACAGAAAAAATATTTATTAGAAAACTATTAGTACAAAATTTTGGAAGGTATTTCATATAGAATGAGAGAAATTTCACATAGAACAGCTCCTTTATTTAATTTTCAATATTTTTCCATTGCTCAAATATTTCAATTATTTTGCAATACATATCTATCCATACAGAATATTCTTAAGGAAAATGCTTAAAGTTAGAAGTTGGTCAAACAAAGCTTCTAGGAGGCATGTATCAAGAATATGCTTATCAGAGTCCTGAACATCTCCAGTATTATAGAAATGGTCTGATCACAACCAACTGATGTTTCCATCATCAATACATAAAAACAGTTGCCGTATAAGAGAAGACACAAAAATTCAGCCATTAGTTGCCTAATTCTTTAATTAGAGTCTACCTTTCGAAAATGGCGGAATAAATACAATCACTCTTGTTGATCATTTCACCCATAACTGGTACAATATGTTTCTGTGCAAATTCAAGAAAGCAAGCCAACAAACTTTCTTTTCTCATCTCATAATCAGTGAAGGTGGAAAAAAGATTGAGAAGATCCATCCTAGAAGGCTAAAGATAGTTGCATAAATAAATAAGGAACTTAAGTCAAGATTTATTAGCCTTCATCCTTAGGACATGTGAAAATCATAATTAAAACTGACCTGAGTATAATTGAGAGGAAACTTTTGCAACCCAGAAACAGTCAACTCAATGCTACTTTTGAATTCGCGCACCAATAGAACCTTACCTTTGTCTCCCAATACAACATACTTAGTATCCTTTTCTGGACCTGATAGCAATATCAGGTCAATTACAATCTTAATTTAAATGCAAGTGCCATGTTGTATGCAAATATATGGATAGGTACCTGAAGTCAACTTATAAAGAAACTTGCCGATTTTGGCAGCTGTGGAATTAATGCCACCACAAAGACCCTTGTCAGATGTAATAACCACAATAACATTCTTCTTCACATCAACACCTGTGATGCAACAAGATATGGTTAGCATGACAGAATCAGTAAAAAAAAAGGGGAAAAATCTGATAACAATAGGCTGACAGGATGCGCAATGCAGAATAATTTTGTCAGACTAGAAAAGAATAACACTCACTGCTTCAAACATAGACTTAATCTAACAAATGCACAACTGATGAAAGTGCAACTCGAAAAAAAACAAAAATGAGAAAACAATCATCAAAATATTTGCTGATCTAAGAAGTAAAAACCTTGGAAATGTTAAGATCCTACTAACAGACAGACAAGAATCATAGGTTATGTATGAATTCATATAAATCACATGACGCCATCTAATTTAGATCACAGGAAAGTTCAAGAGTAACTTATCCTGGAGATAGAAAATATTTCTGGTAGTAAAATGGGTGCTCACTATAATCTATTCCCTAAATAGAGAAATATGTGAACTAGCTTGACAGTTAGCATTTCCTTATCCTTTATTACCCATCCCCAAATGGCTTTTTGAACCCAATATATCATTTAGGTAACCATTGCACACTTTGTCAAGGCATATAAAAAATAAATTAACCAGAAAAAATACAGCGATGGTGTAACTGGGGAACTTCTTTTCTACTATTTCATAACTTCAAAAACATTGCTTTATAAAACATCTTTAAATCACCCATTATTGCTTGTATAAAAAATTTCCACTTACAATAGTCCTGCAATCACCCATTATTACTTCAGACAGCAAATGCAGACTTTCGAAGTTTTAAAATCTTTAGTACTAAAGTCTTACAAGACCCAAACGTCAAGCAAGGTCTGCAGTTAATCATGTAAATCAGAGTGCTAACTGTTGCATACAGCTACAAAGATCAACAAATTCATGCATAAACATTTACAATGTCAACCAGAGTAAAAAGGAAAATTAGGAAGAACAAATGATCAGTTAGTTAGAAGAGCCAAAATTAGAAATGTTGACAACTAATTTTCTTTTCTAAAAGCATCTTCTAGAGAATGGAAAACCAGAAGCATACTAGGAGCATCCCCAAGAAGTGCAGTAAATGGCTGCCATAAGCCACGGGAATTCATGGTTTTAGTTTGAACACCGCGAAGCTTTGATGATGCCACCATTTTCATTGCCTTTGTAATCTTTTGAATGTTCTTAACACTCTTCATTCTGCTTCTTACTGCAGACAAATAAATGCAACAATCAAACCCTCAATTAAGCGGCTAAATTCTCAAAAAAAAAAAAATTGAGATCAACAGACTTCACACCTGCTTGGGTTGAAGCTGCCCGTGCGCCCATTAAGCCAAGCCCATTGCTGATTGAGAAATGAGTTAGCGATATAATTGCGTTCCATTTGAACAAAGTTATAGCACAGAACTAATTTACATAAAACCTGCATTTTCTGACAGATGAAATCTAATGGAGAGTTGGGAAATATGGATCTACATAAATTCAGTTGAGATTTGGCAGGATGGGGAGACAGGAATGAAGTTCTCCACGTGCGAAGGAAAGTTCAGACATAGGTGTATATTCATGGGGAAAAGTCCACAAAATTGAAACTCCACCAAATCATATGACAATATCTTCACCTTGTTAGCACGTATTTCATGTCTCAGTTCAGTTGATTCACAAAAAAAGTGGGAAGATAGGGCCGACTAGAAGAGTAGACATGAAAAGGACAAATAAAGCTAATATCTAACGAATAAACACTCTATAAAATCTCAGCCCTTAACCTTACTTTTTTAAACAGCTTACATGGTTTATGTTTGTATTGTAATAACCGAATAGCTAATGAATAAAGCTCCTTTTAATTCAAAATAAGATGAGAGTTCTTGCGTTAGGTTGTCAGCCAACGTTAAACTATGACAAATACTCAATGAATGGATCCATTAAACTATTGTGCTAATGCTAGGATGTTCCTCGGAAGGAACTCGTTTTGCCGACCCCACCTAGTGGGATAAGACTTGGTTGTTGTTGTTGTTGTTGTTACATGGTTTATGTTTGTTTTGTAATAATCAAATAGCTAATGAATAAAGCTGCTTTTAATGCAAAATAGAGTTCTTGCATGTTCAATTGCACCAACTTATGAACTTGTTAAGCACAGGACAATAGAGCAACTATATAGCCAATACCTTAATTTTTCTCCACTTGGTAAAACAAAATCATAGTGTCAATCAACTAGAATCAGCCAAACAAAAAAAAACATTTAACCATATTTTTTTACATGATTTAAAAAGTCAAAAAAGGCCCGTGATTACTTGATTTTTACACTAAGATTGTCTTTATATTGAACAAATAACACACATGTACTCATAGATCATAAGCTTGTAACATGGGCCAGAGAGTAGCAAAGGTAGCTGTTATGGCTATGAGGATCTGTAACCACGTGTAATAATCAAGATACAAAAAAAAGGAAGAAACTTGGTTGACAAGGACCAATCAAAATAAATATCAATAATTTTTAATTGATTCAGTTGTATCTTAAATTAATTTTTTACTATGAGTCTATGAGCAAGGTATATTTTATTTTATATATAGATATTGCATAATAGAGGAGGAGAAGCAATAATACAAGTTGTCTCTTCTCTTCTTATTACTCTTCTCGTATCTCCACTATCCCTCTCAATCAATCTCGATCTATACCTCTCTTAATTTCTCTCTTTTCTCTATCGTCACTTGTGGATGTCGTTTCCTTGTGACATAACAGTGGGAATCAAAGCCAACAATGGATGACATTCTCCAGCTTCAATTTTAGTTTTGGTAAAAAAGCCAAGAAAATAAGGAAAACTTGGCTAAAATACAAACCTAGCTAAGATTCAATAAAAGGGACAGCCATCAGAAAAGCCCCATGGGGTGAATAAAGGTAGTAAAATCCAAGATATTTTGCCCTCCTATACAAGTATCTCCCACACAAGGTAGTCAAATTTTATTGACAAATCCAAGATATTTATCAACAAAATAACGATACAACTCGGTAATACACATTTCACTACTCGAACCCAAAATTCCCTCTGCCCCTACCACACTCCAGCTATGTAGTTTCCACTGCTAAGGTTGAGATATGGAATTTGACGCCAGACTTGAAAAGGCACCTACGAACGTTTTAGGCCCAACCATTCGTAAAAATTAAACAAAAACGATTGAATCAATTAAAATCTAATTTTCACTATTTTGCTCGGCCTTTATCTGACGTCAGACTTCCTCTAAGAGCTGTTTTTGATACACTCCTCTGGGTGGCTTGCCGTTGACAATACTGATCCTTCTAGGATGGTTACAGTAGCTTAGAATCGAAGTGTTACAGTCGAGAATGGCAATCATAGGAAGGTAGTTTCAGGTCTTAAACATTAGAGATCAAAAAAAAAAACTCGTCTTTAAACATGAAAGGGTCATGTAAACGTACATAAAAATAAATCAATAAAACAAGACAAAAATCAGCATCAGCAATCACATCCATACACAGCAGAAAAAACAAAAAACATAAAGTTTTCTCACATTCAGGCAGCAAGATCCATCAATCGAATACAGATAGAAAGGGGTTATTGATAGATCGAGAGTTTACTCATGATTAATCATTGATCGGGCGACGGGGGAGTTGTAAGAGACAGGAGAGATGAGTAGCCGCCTCCCCTCCCTTCTGAGAGCCGCCATCGCCATCGTTTCGTCACAGAAAAGCTGGTCCGCTTCGAATGCCACGGATCGCCTCTTCTTCTCGCCTGAACTGGACGCGAGATCTTGTTTGCCAATTTAATAGGGCAATCTGGAGGAAACCAACGTGAATGCCTCTGGCAATCGTGAACGTCCAATGTGAAATGGACGACGATGCATGATTTTAGTTATCGGTCAATTAGGATTTATTGTGGTTGGGCTTTATGGGCCTCTAGCAGGCTTCACTGCTGCCTGCTTCCATAGTTAATATGACAATGTAATTAGTAAAATAATAATAATAATAATAATAACAATAATAAATTAGAATATTTCAGACTTTTGTTTTTTAAATTAAGATGTAGATGTATTTTGTAATAATTTAATAAAAGAATTACAAAAGGTAAAACTTGTTTTTATTAATCTAGAGTGTCAATTTATCTAATCATACTATTGGATGAGCTGAGTTTCATTATTTTTGTTATGAAAAAAAGATTACGTGCTATTACCCACAATTAATTGGAAGAGAATAGTTAGGAAAAAGTAATAAACATTACTATAGAAATATTTTCTTAATTTACAAAAATGTGTTTATAATTTTTTTTGGTTTTGTATTGTGTAACAATTTGGCCACTAGATATATTAAATATTCATAATAATTATATAGAAATATAAAATGTTTTTCTTTTAAAGTTATATAATAATTTTAATTAAAAATATATTGTTATTATTAAGACTTTTTTTAAAAAAAATAAATAGATAGATATTGTTCCGGAAGCGAATGACGTGGGCGACAGGTCACCATGTACAGCCCTGAGTGACGACAAGAGGATGCCTTCGCCTACGAGATCAACACGAGCGTTAAAGAGACACACCGGAAGGAGTTCCGACGGAGTCATCTCCGGCGCTCAAGTCAGAAACCTCTTAGAAAATAGGAGAGGAGCAAGGAAGATAAGTTATTTAAAGTTAAAAAATTTTGGCCCCTTTACCTAGCTGCCTCCACATCTTATATAATTGTTGTCTCTTTTCTTTGAGCACTCCCATGTTACTGTAACTGTCTCCCCTGTTTCTCGTCTTGCGGATCGTGGTCGCCTGTCTGCTGTCACACGTTCAGGGGCACAGGTAACCATCGTCGCACATATTGAATGTATCATTATTATTATGCGTTACGGGTTGTAGCCGCCTGCCCGTTCTCCTACTCAGGGGGCACTTGTAGTTGTCGCCGCATATATTAAGTTTATTATTATCATCATTAATGATAAACTTCCCTCATATACTCTCTCTCTCTCTCTCTCTCGTTGCCCTTGGGGACTCCTCCCCGAGTTGGGCTTGGGCTCCGCTCTCCCGAGTTGGTCTCCGGTGCTCTTGTCTCGAGTTGGTCTCGAGCACTTTTCTCCCGAGTTGGTCTCGGGCACTTCTCTCCCGAGTTGGTCTCGGGCAATCTTGCCCGAGTTGGTCTCGGCACTCTTATCCCGAGTTGGTCTTGGGCACTTCTCTCCCAAGTTTGTCTCGTGCGCTCTTGTACCGAATTGATCTCGGACACTTCTCTCCCGCCCTCATAGCCATGCCACGCAGCTTCCTTAAGCCACATGTCGCCTCAGGTTAACATCCCAATCATAAGCTCCCCGTTAAGTTTAATTAAAGGAAGTTTGCCTGACTGATTGGACTTGTGCATTTTGAGAGAGAAGCATAGTTAGCATTTCTCAACCTTAACTATTTCATGGATCCTAGGAATCCAAACATTCGTGGCAGGAGGCAAAGTAATTGTTAGAATTATCCCTAAGAGTTTTACGGGTTTTGATGTGGCGCGATCGATGGTTGTCAATCACTCATTAAGAACGCATTAGGCATATTGATGACAGGAGATCCTTTTGGCGAATAGGCTGGCACCACGCGGTGTTCCCCCCTCGAAGCATCCTTTCCTTGACATGTTAGTCAAGGCATACCAATCGACAGTTATAATGAGTCGCATGCTTTGAGATCCACGGCCATTCCTCGCTCATGTCTCTCGCATCCATCCCGCTCGTGTTACCGCTGTCTCCCTATAAAAAGATACACGAAAATGGTCATCCACCTTCTTGCACTGTCGACCATCAGAACTTGTTACTTCCACCTCCTTCTACTATAGTATTTTTCAGTGTAAGTTTTGTCAGGTTATCATCCTTTTCTTCTTCTTCCTTGATCATCCATACCCCTTTGTTAGAATCATGAGCAAGAGCGGAAAGGCAGAAGGAAAGAGAGGAAAGAGTGGAAAGGGGGGAGCCTCAGGGAAATCGAAGGAGCAGGCCTATCAACCAGAATGGTATGAGGACATATCATCGAAGATTAAACCCGGAGTCTTGCAAGCTGCCTGTGAAACCTACGGCATCCTGGCAGATTTCGAAGTTCGGGTGCCTAGGCTTGATCATTCTCTCGTAGAACCTCCTCTACAACAGATGACCCTAATGCCTTCGGTTAGATGAGTGGGGCGTTTCTTTTGTTCAAGTTGTTTGGGATACCTTTAATCCCTCTATTTTTCCATTACTTTTACCTCCCTAGCCTCGCGTCCAAAGCGACTTTTAACTTCACAGCAAGAGTTAGCTATAAATTCAGAGGTGGTCTCCCTTCCTTGTTAGTAGGAGTCCTAGAGTCAATTATGCGATGATTGACTAGGGACTTTTTGTATCATATTCTATCATTAATAAAGCATGTTTGATTATTATACTTTATATTTGTGTCAAATAACTAAGTATAATAATGTCTTGGGTAGTAGGTTCTTATCTACATAATATTGCTTGGTTGAATCGATAGTGAGATGATGTAGAGAACACTACATTAAACTATTCCTAGTCAAACATTAATATTCAAGGACAATATTAATGCATGGAGACTAGCATGTAGATCAATTGATGCCTTAAGCTCATAAGTCATGGATATATGATATCGACTTGACACATGGGTATACATTAGAGAATGTGTACTGAATTGATTCGTCATGAGAAAATTTCATAGATTGTCATAAACTTTCTCATGTGACTATTAGTATGAATAGTCCTTAGACCTAAAGTCACTACGATTCCCTACATAAAGAGTTATGTACTTTGATATCGTCAAACATCACCCATAATAGGATGGATTATAAAGGCGATCACTGGGTGTAATAAATTATGCGGAGGGATGTGAGTGATGTAGATGAGATCTATCTCACCCATATGACGGGAGTGATATATGTGACCCCCTTGATCGAGTAGACTACTAAAACATATGATCATGCTCAAATGAGTCAATATGAGATATTGAGCTCATTTATTTGAGTGAGTCTACTCGGGGATCAAGAAACACAAAGATTGATCGAGAATGATACGATATATGTCTCATTGGTCAATCTAGATATCGATGATGGAATGACAAGGTCATATATTGTCATAGTCACGGAGGTTAAGTCGGATCTTGATTTTCTCGTCACTTGGGTAGTAATGATGCATTGCTAGATGTCGCTCATTGCTTATGTGTTTAAAGTGGTTTAGACACATTGCCAATGTTATGAGAACCTATTAGGTCACACACAAAGAACACGATACTTCGGAGGTTAATTGATCTTAGTTTGACTAAGATTTGATTTGAATTGGATTAATTGAGTTAGACTCAAGTGAATCCAATTGGATTATGAGATTGAAATCTAATTTGAGTTAGACTCATTTATATCAGACTCAACCACATTTGAATGAGATATTAATTCATTAAAATATTTAATAAATTAATAATAGGGGAAGATGAAAAGTTCCTCTTCATTGGATGAAGAGAAGTTGAAGAACCACTTGAGAAAATATGCTCTAATTAGGGTTTTATTGGCATTAATTGTAGCGACCCGCCTTCTCCTACCTTAGACGAATCGTTACTTTATCTACTTCTCGACTCTAATGCACGACTAAAAATGCGGAAATCTTTTTTTTTCTTTTTAATCTATCTAAGAATGATATTCTAACTCAAATAGTCATGCATAATACCATGTCACACTTTCTTTCTCAAAAACTCGTAAGAAAATACTTATTGAAACTTGCCTCGCCCAACTCAGCTTACGGGTATCAGTCGACTGATACTGTACCAGTCGACTGATAAGTCTGAAACCTGTTTTTCAGATTCGAAGCCTTGTTTTAAAACTCCACCAAACCTATACTTTCGAGCCATATAAAATCATGACACCATTTCTATACTCTATACCAGTTTTCTAAACAATTTAGCCAATCAAAACGAATCCATAAACTTGAAATTAGGACTTTTGCGGAATTTAGCAAGTTATGAAAAATCTACATAGACTTTAAGCTAGAGTTTGTACCAAACTTAACTTCTAACCATTGAAACTCATCACACAAAATTCTGAAACATCCCTAAGGCATTATCAAATGAGAAAGCAACTTTTCTAAACATACTTAAGCAATAAAAACTTGATCAAAAGGGAAATTAATACTATCTTGGCACATGCATCTAGTTCTCTAACAAAGTATCAATATTTCAAACCACCCACACTTCTACTCATTCAATGCAATCATAAGGATATGTATGCTAAATGAAATGACATGGAATCTTTATTCTAAGAAATTGAGCATGTAAAACTATTCAAAGCTTAAATGTTCGCTAAACTCCATAAAGCAAGAACTTGAAATTTGAATAAACTAAAACATTGTAATTCAAATAACTAAATTGTCTCGTCTCAAGGATCTCTCCAAAATCAGCCACCACACACACTTTACTCAGCACCGCCTCGTCGCCTTCCTTCAGAATTGCTTGCCTTTACCTTTATCTGCAGTAAGAGGAAATGCAACTAGTAAGCAAAAAGCTTAGTAAGTACTATCTAGCTCACAAAATCTCGAAATGTGCAAACATGCTTCTTGAACAATATGAAATCACATGAGATACTTATATGCTTGAAAGAAAACTAAGAACATGTATAACTCAAAACATGCATACTCAAGCAATAATAAATCTCAATTTACTTTTCTTGGCTCAACTTGAAACTTTAGCTAATCTTTAACTTTCTGAAAACTCTTTAAACTTTAGAAACTTTGCTAAAGCATATACTTGAAAATAATAATCACTTGGATCCACTGAAGACGTAAGTACCATCTCATGCGCGTTCCCTAAAAGGTTGGGGTAGCGAGCCACCAATCCTAATAGAGCAGACCTTGGTCTACCAGGGCCAAGACCTTGGAATTGGACACCTGGATTTCTTTAACGACGCCCTTGGACGCTGGGTACTGGCCTTAGAAAATAAAATAGCTTTTTTTTTCTTTTCTTTCTTATCTGTAAATGCCTTGGCATTTTCTCGAGCACCTTGCGTGCTAAAATCCCTAAGTCTTGACTTTTGGGGATTTCTTAAGGCCTTGGCCTTTTCTTTTCTTTATCTTCTCTTTTCTTTTCTCATAGCTTTTCTTGGACCCTAATCTCATATAGGGCACTCAATAAAATATATAAACATATAATGAACTACGATCACATGCAAAAATCTTAACAAGAAATAAATATCTCTTTTAAAAACTTTTAAGGGAAATTCTTGCGGAAAAACCGCCTCTTACTACAGGTGAGCAGTACTTACATTGATATCTTGGACTTACAACCAAGATTGACGTCTAGGACTCGGGAGAAACTTGAGATCTCGGAGAATTCTTCGCGCCTACGCGTTCTCCTCGTCGAGACGAATACAACGCTCCGCTTTCTTTGATCCCTCCTTGGCCGGCGCCCCTTGGAAGAGAGGAGAAGGGCTTGGGCGTGCGTGCGTGAGAGGGAGAGGCTGCTTCGCGCGGCTAGGGTGAGGAAGAGAAACCCAAAATTCTAATTTCCTCTCTTAACTTATCTATTTATACTTATGGGGCGGATCGACCTAACTACACCTTAAATATATTTCTCTCCACCCTTTGCTGTGCTTGATACCCTAGCCTGGCTGGTCGCGCGCTTGCCTGGTCTCCTGCTGGTCGCGGGTTCGAACCCCCGGCTGCCCTTAAATGTTCTAAAAATCCATAAAAATATTCTAGAATATTTTTAAAAATATTCTAAAAATCCATAAAAATATCTCTCTCTCATGCTGTCCTCACGTTTTGAAAAGTTTGTCCTCGAACTTAGAATAATTCTGGATATCTCTCTCTCATGCTGTCCTCACGTTCCCAAGTAGCCTCTTCATGCTGTTGATTCTGCCAGATGACCTTCACTAGTGGCACTTCTTTGTTTCTTAATCTCTTAACTGCTTTGTCCACTATCTGTGTCGGTCTGCTCTCATAACTAAGATCTTCTTGGATCTGTACTGACTGAGGCTGAATCACTTGGCTAGGGTCGTGAATACACTTCTTTAGCATAGAGACATGAAAGGTACTGTGGATAGCTGACATATCCTCTGGCAAGTCCAGCTCATAGGCTACTTTCCCAACTCTCTTTATAATCTTGTAGGGTCCTATGTAGCGAGGACTCAGCTTGCCCTTCTTGCCAAATCTCACCACTCCCTTCATGGGAGCGACCTTGAGAAATACTGAATCTCCAACTTGGAATTCAAGTGGCCTACGGCGTGTGTCAGCATAACTTTTCTGTCTACTCTGGGCAGTCTCAATCCTCTGGCGGATCGTCTGGATAGCCTGAGCGGTCTCATCTATAAGCTCAGTCTGGCTGCCTAATCCTGACTCCATCTCTTTCTTCTCACCAGCTTCTTGCCAACATATGGGTGATCTGCATTTCCTGCCATACAATGCCTCATAAGGTGTCATCATGATGGTGGCCTGATAGCTATTGTTGTAGGCAAACTCAGCTAAGCACAGAAATTTGCACCAACTACCTTTAAAGTCCAATGCACAAGCCCTGAGCATGTCTTCTAAAATCTGATTTACTCTCTCTGTTTGTCCATCTGTCTGGGGATGGAAAGCTGTGCTGAACTGAAGTCTGGTGCCTAGGGCGTCCTGAACACACCTCCAAAAATGGGAGATGAACCGCCCATCTCTGTCGGAAACGATCGACTTCGGAACTCCGTGAAGCCTGATTACTTCTTTCACGTACAGCTGTGCTAACTGCTCTACTGAATGCGATAACTTGATGGCTAGGAAGTGGGCAGACTTGGTCAATCTATCCACTATCACCCATATTGCATCGTGTCCATGGGTGGTCCTTGGGAGACCTGTGATAAAATCCATGGATATCTCTTTCCACTTCCACTCTGGAATGGGAAGTGGCTGTAGAACTCCTCCTGGTCTCTGGTGCTCTGCTTTGACTCTCTGGCAGGTCAAGCAGGTACTGATATACCTGGCCACGTCTCGCTTGAGTCCAGACTACCAGAATCTTTGCTTTACATCTTGGTACATCTTGGTAGAACCAGGATGCATAGAGTACGGGGTACTGTGGGCTTCTTCTAAAATATTCCTTCTTAGTTCCTCATCATTGGGGACGCAAAGGCGGTCTCCAAGATAGAGGATGCCACTGTCTGATACTCGAAACTCCGAATTTTCTGCCTCTTGGACCCCCTGCTTGATCTGCTGGATCTCTGGGTCTTGATCTTGCTTTTCTTGTATATCTATAAGCAGGGTTGACTCTAGGGTCAATGCAGAAAATTGCCCAACCATAATCTCGACTCCAAATTCCTTTATTTCTTTCTGAAGTGGTAGAGACAGTGATGATAGGGACATCAGTGCTGCACAGGATTTTCTGCTCAGTGCACCTGCCACTTTATTAGCTTTACCTGGGTGGTAGAGGATTTCACAGTCATAATCTTTGACCAACTCTAGCCACCTGCGCTGCCTCATATTCAGATCCTTCTGAGTGAAGAAGTACTTCAAACTCTGATGGTCTGTGAAGATCCTGCACTGCACTCCATACAGGTAGTGTCTCCAGAGCTTCAGTGCAAAAACCACAGCTGCTAGCTCAAGGTCGTGGGTAGGGTAATTCTTCTCATAGTCCTTGAGCTGTCTGGAGGCGTATGCTATTACCTTACCATCTTGCATGAGGACAGCTCCAAGGCCCATCTTGGATGCATCACTGTAGATGTCAAAGGCCTTGTCACTCTCTGGAACAGTCAAGATGGGAGCACTGGTCAATCTTTTCTTCAGTTCTAGGAAACTGTGCTCGCATTTATCTGACCACTCATACTTCTGATTCTTTCTGGTCAGGGCTGTGAGTGGAGAGGCTATTCTGGAAAAGTCCTCCACAAGTTTTCTGTAATATCCTGCCAGGCCTAAGAAGCTTCTGATTTCACTGGCATTCTTGGGTCTACACCAGTTGCTGACTGCTTCTATCTTGGCTGGATCAACTTGAATGCCTTCTTTGGATACAATGTGGCCTAGGAAGGCCACCTGATCAAGCCAAAACTCACACTTTGAGAATTTGGCGTACAACTCCTTCTGGTGTAAGGTTTGCAACACTATCTTCAGGTGTTCTTCATGTTCTTTCCGAGTCTTTGAATACACTAGGATATCATCAATGAAGGCAATGACGAACTTGTCCAGAAAATCCTTGAACCCTCTATTCATTAGATCCATAAACGTCACAGGGGCGTTTGTCACTCCAAAGGGCATGACCACAAACTCATAGTGCCCATATCTTGTACTGAAAGCAGTCCTTGGCACACCACTCTCCTTCACTCTGAGCTGATGGTAACCTGATCGCAGATCTATCTTGGAGAACACTGTGGCTCCCTTCAGCTGATCAAATAAATCATCTATCCTTGGCAAAGGATATCTGTTCTTGATGGTTACCTTATTCGAAGCTCGATAATCTATGCACATCCGCATAGATCCATCTTTCTTCTTAACCAACAGTACAGGAGCTCCCCAAGGTGAATGACTAGGGCGGATGAAACCCTTGTCAAGCAGCTCTTGCAATTGTTCTTGTAATTCTTTCAGTTCTGCTGGTGCCACGCGATAAGGTGCCTTCGAAATTGGGTTGGTTCCTGGGGCCAACTCAATTTCAAACTCAATTTCCCGATTGGGAAGGAGTCCTGGTAACTCTTCAGGAAATACCTCAGGATAGTCACAGACTACCCTCACTTCTTCTCTCTTCAATCCTTCTCCTTGACTTGCATCCACTATATGAGCTAGAAAACCAAAGCACCCCTTCTCTAACATTCTCTGAGCTTGTAAGGTAGATAGGAACCTATTTATCCTTCTCCTTGGGTCTCCAATAAACTCCAATGAAGGTTCTACTTCTGGTGTGAACTTGACTTTTTTCTTGCGGCAGTCTATAGAAGCATTATACTTGCTCAAGAAGTCCATTCCTAAAATGACATCGTAATCCTTCATCTCAAGGACTACCAAGTCACTGTAGAGCTCTCGGTTGGAAATCTAGATTGATACTGCCCTTAGCCTCTCAGTAGAGGCCATCACTTCCCCTGACGGTAAGGTTGTTAAGAACTTCATCGTTCAACCTTTCTGGTGGCCTTCATACTGTTTAAGTAGTGCTCAGTGATCAAAGCACCACTTATTAGTTCTTCGGAGGTTTGCAGCCTCTTAACACCGCTAGCCCCCTTTAACGCTATCTCAGGCCTTAACATCTTGAGCATTAGCCTAACTATCTCTTTTTTTCTGTGCTAACTAGCTCTGGGCACAGATGAGCTAACCGCTTAAACATCTTCACTGCTTCATCCACGGATAGTTCTCCTTGTCTGAACTCCGTGAATTCATCATAATGCTTGTTGGTTACTTGCATGTGAAAGTATTCTTCGAAGAACTCAGTCTCGAAGTTGGCCAATGTCATCTGGTTGACATTTCTCTTGGCCTTGACTCTCTTCCACTATATTCTAGCATCTCCCGTAAGGCAGAAAGATGCACACTTTATCTTCTCTACCTCATGCCAGTCCAGTAGCCCTACTATTCTTTCCAACGTTTTGAACCATGCTTAAGCATCCCATGGTTTACTTGTGCCTGGGAAATTCCCTGGCTTCAGTTTCTTCTACTGAATGAGGTATGCTTCTTGCCTTACTCTCCCGAGCCACCACTTCTAAGAGATTTGGTGGTGGTACTGACTCTGTTACCTCTTGCCCTCTAGGAACTTGCTCCTCGTTTTGGGCCTTTCTAGGCGTCCTCAAATGTATAACTTAACACTTAACGGTAATGTTCTCAAACTTGCTTTAGGATATAACAAGACCTTGGTCTTGATTCTTATCTCATTTCTTAGTCCTAGAACTCGTTCTAGGGCTTAGTAAGACCTTGGTCTTACTCAAAACTTTTATCAAGCACCTTGCGTGCCATAATCCCAAAACTTACTTTTGGGCAAATCAAGTAAGTACTTAAGCATTTCTCTAATATCCATTCTAGGGATTAAACATGATTCCGTGATACTAAGGTATTAAACATGCTTCCTTGTTCTATGCACATATGAGTAAGTACTTAAGCATTTCTCTGTACTGCAATTAAATAAAGGAGCAATAGAAAACTGAAACTTAAAACTTTCTTACTTGAAGACGGCAAGGTTGATGCTGATGTGTGTGTGATGCTGGAGAATGGGAACTGCTCTGATACCACCTGTAGCGACCCGCCTTCTCCTACCTTAGACGAATCATTACTTTATCTACTTCTCGACTCTAATGCACGACTAAAAATGCGGAAATCTTTTTTTTTCTTTTTAATCTATCTAAGAATGATATTCTAACTCAAATAGTCATGCATAATACCATGTCACACTTTCTTTCTCAAAAATTCGTAAGAAAATACTTATTGAAACTTGCCTCGCCCAACTCAGCTTACGGGTATCAGTCGACTGATACTGTACCAGTCGACTGATAAGTCTGAAACCTGTTTTTCAGATTCGAAGCCTTGTTTCAAAACTCCACCAAACCTATACTTTCGAGCCATATAAAATCATGACACCATTTCTATACTCTATACCAGTTTTCTAAACAATTTAGCCAATCAAAACGAATCCATAAACTTGAAATTAGGACTTTTGCGGAATTTAGCAAGTTATGAAAAATCTACATAGACTTTAAGCTAGAGTTTGTACCAAACTTAACTTCTAACCATTGAAACTCATCACACAAAATTCTGAAACATCCCTAAGGCATTATCAAATGAGAAAGCAACTTTTCTAAACATACTTAAGCAATAAAAACTTGATCAAAAGGGAAATTAATACTATCTTGGCACATGCATCTAGTTCTCTAACAAAGTATCAATATTTCAAACCACCCACACTTCTACTCATCCAATGCAATCATAAGGATATGTATGCTAAATGAAATGACATGGAATCTTTATTCTAAGAAATTGAGCATGTAAAACTATTCAAAGCTTAAATGTTCGCTAAACTCCATAAAGCAAGAACTTGAAATTTGAATAAACTAAAACATTGTAATTCAAATAACTAAATTGTCTCGTCTCAAGGATCTCTCCAAAATCAGCCACCACACACACTTTACTCAGCACCGCCTCGTCGCCTTCCTTCAGAATTGCTTGCCTTTACCTTTATCTGCAGTAAGAGGAAATGCAACTAGTAAGCAAAAAGCTTAGTAAGTACTATCTAGCTCACAAAATCTCGAAATGTGCAAACATGCTTCTTGAACAATATGAAATCACATGAGATACTTATATGCTTGAAAGAAAACTAAGAACATGTATAACTCAAAACATGCATACTCAAGCAATAATAAATCTCAATTTACTTTTCTTGGCTCAACTTGAAACTTTAGTTAATCTTTAACTTTCTGAAAACTCTTTAAACTTTAGAAACTTTGCTAAAGCATATACTTGAAAATAATAATCACTTGGATCAACTGAAGACGTAAGTACCATCTCATGCGCGTTCCCTAAAAGGTTGGGGTAGCGAGCCACCAATCCTAATAGAGCAGACCTTGGTCTACCAGGGCCAAGACCTTGGAATTGGACACCTGGATTTCTTTAACGACGCCCTTGGACGCCGGGTACTGGCCTTAGAAAATAAAATAGCTTTTCTTTCTTTTCTTTCTTATCTGTAAATGCCTTGGCATTTTCTCGAGCACCTTGCGTGCTAAAATCCCTAAGTCTTGACTTTTGGGGATTTCTTAAGGCCTTGGCCTTTTCTTTTCTTTATCTTCTCTTTTCTTTTCTCATAGCTTTTCTTGGACCCTAATCTCATATAGGGCACTCAATAAAATATATAAACATATAATGAACTACGATCACATGCAAAAATCTTAACAAGAAATAAATATCTCTTTTAAAAACTTTTAAGGGAAATTCTTGCGGAAAAACCGCCTCTTACTACAGGTGAGCAGTACTTACATTGATATCTTGGACTTACAACCAAGATTGACGTCTAGGACTCGGGAGAAACTTGAGATCTCGGAGAATTCTTCGCGCCTACGCGTTCTCCTCGTCGAGACGAATACAACGCTCCGCTTTCTTTGATCCCTCCTTGGCCGGCGCCCCTTGGAAGAGAGGAGAAGGGCTTGGGCGTGCGTGCGTGAGAGGGAGAGGCTGCTTCGCGCGGCTAGGGTGAGGAAGAGAAACCCAAAATTCTAATTTCCTCTCTTAACTTATCTATTTATACTTATGGGGCGGATCGACCTAACTACACCTTAAATATATTTCTCTCCACCCTTTGCTGTGCTTGATACCCTAGCCTGGCTGGTCGCGCGCTTGCCTGGTCTCCTGCTGGTCGCGGGTTCGAACCCCCGGCTGCCCTTAAATGTTTTTCTTTTTTTTTTATATACTAAACGCATAGAGGCACAAAGGTGATTCTTCTTTGAAGCTTGAGAGATTATGTTCATGTGGATACGCATAGAGGCACAGACACTTGAACGTGCAAGAGATCTGGCATACCTCGGACAAGCGGGATAAGCGAAGGGCACGTGTCAAAGGTATACCTATACGATAGGAATTTATAAATTAATTTTGTATGAGTCTTCTTTCACATAGATCGCTCGTGGAATCTATTATTTCCGTTGCGATTTTTAAATATTTTTGCCTATAGATCCCTACATTCCTCGCGCAAGGGATGGAAGGAGAGATTCTTCTTTATCAAACTCTTCGAGCGTTCTTTTTCCCCAACTCACTAGTTGGATGAACTGCCTCCCATCTCGGAGCTAGGAAATTTTCAACATGATTAGGGGTACTAGCGAACAAGGGGAGTATTTACCGGAATGGAGTTCCATGGCTCCGACATGGTCCGCTGTGAAAGGCTACTATATGGAGCTGGGATTAGCCCCAAAGCTACCAGTCTTGACCACGACCTCCGTAAGTCCCTTATCTTTATTAATGATTGTTTATACTAACTGATGTTTCTTTGACTTTTTTGCACAAGCCACCATGCTTACCTGTTCCATGAGTAAGCTGCTCAAATGGGAGTCGGTTGACGAGAAGGTGCTAACTCCTCCCTAAGTCCCAGGAGATCCACCCTCCGAATCCAATGGAGATTCTGAGAGGACACAAAGCCAGGAGCCGCTCGACGCGAAGCCCCCCACTACTCAGGAGGCAGGCCCCTCCTCCGCCCTCGATGTTGTGCAAGATGTCGATGCGCACTTAGTGTTGGTCCCTCTCTTAGAGGATGAGCCAACTCAGGGATTGAGTCCCCCGCCTCTTCGACGAAGACTTCTTTTCCTTCCAGCCGAGGAGGAGGAGGAGGAGAATGAACTGTCCATCGCCATTCAAAGGCCCGCACCAACTCCTGCCCTTCGGAAGAGAAAACCTCGATCGGACCAAGCTCACCACAACGCTCTTGAGGATGGGGAGGTTAAGTGTGGATAGGAAGCAGCGCCGCCCGTTGAGGAGTCTGAAAAGGAGACTGAGCCACCAATTGAGGAAACCAAGTCCATCCTTCCTTCACCAAGGGCCCTCAGTCGCAAGGGCAAGATGGTCCGGTTTGAAGAATCGGAGTCTATGAGCGCCCGCCTCCGTAGGAAGGTACAGGTTACTAAAAAGGCGACTAGGATCGGACCCCAACGTTTATAGATAAGGGAGCTACCTCAGGAGATTAATCATTCACAGAAAATTTCTTCAAGCACAGATGACAGCTTCCCTGGGCCATCTATCCTACCCGTCAAGGATACGCGTCGAGTGAATCTCCCCGCCTGCTCCTCCGAAGCTACCTTGGGCATCCCTTCTCCTAGAAGTCGGGAGGCAATGAGGGAGCACACCGAGGAGTGTGTCAACTCTCTCAGGGAGGTGGGGTCAGCCGGAGTGGTAGCCCGGCTATATGAGTCCCTCTTGAAGGTATAACTTTGCATATCCTTCCTTATTACTTTTGATTTTGATTCTTACTGCTTTTCTTATTAGGCCACATCCGAGTGCCTGATTCTTGGCCGTCGAATGCTTCCTGAGCGCGAGACATCAGTGCTACAACAGAAGGTATCCGAGCTCGAGGTCGAGGTCTGGCGAGTCCAACGGGAGGGCTAGATGTAGGCTGAGGTCACAAAGGACCTCCGTGCCAAGCTGGAGCATGAGCGCTCGAACACTCCTTGACCGAGTAGCAGATAAGACGATCGGCAAGATAGCGAAGGAAGCTTGCGTCTATTTGATCAACCGAATATACCTTCTCGAGCAGAGACAAATTGTCCCGTCCCCAATCGAATGGTTTGACTGGAAGAACGGGTCCGGGTTGATGAGGGGTCGGACAGATCAACCTAGGTCTAGTCGAGATCGGTCTCGATCGACTAGGTCCAATAGAGTAACTAATGTTTTTCTCGATAGAAGGAGGTTGGCTGACTGGCGGGCAGCTGACCAATTAAAGATTTCACTCCGGAGGTAGGAAACGTGGACCACTCGGTCAGCTGAGCACGACTCGACCAACCGAGTGGAAGGTAATCACCAAGGTACTGAGGTAGTCCGTGCCCGACCAAGTAAAGCCATTGCACAGAGATACTTGACCGACCAGATGATCGACAATCCCATAGGGGCAGTGGAGGAATGACAAGCTAAGTACGAACATGCATGGGTGTCCCCTCAAAATTCAACTCGACAAAACGGAAGAAAACTCCTATAGAGCTTGTAGGCGCAAACCTACGCCTGTCCCACGGGTAGGACGAGCATACGGACGGAAGTTTCTCATACCAGGAATATGTACGAGCTGACAAGCCATGTGTAGAAATCCTTGGAATCACGGTGATACTAGCTAGCCGGGTAGGCTCTCTGACATAAGCAGTAGATAAGACAACAGACCGTACAACAGAAGTAATAGAAATCCCAGAGATCACGACCCCCAGTCGGCCGACGACCCCTGACTTCTGACCTTGGGCAGCGAGTAAGGCCGACTGCGTTGTCAGGCTTAGTTGGCTACCCTCGGCTATATAAAACCTGTACTTCTTCACACGTGAGGTAAGTCCTAGAATTCTTCTACAGTTCCCATTCCCTTTCTTCTCCCACGGAAGCTAACTTGACCGTCGGAGGGTCGTTGCTGGGAACTTTCTCGACGAGTCTCTAATGGTCATATATTTTGCAGGCAAAAGCTCTCTCTGCACTGCCAGATCAACCCCACTCCGATCGGCAACACAAGGTCTTTGGTCAATTGTCAAGCCCATCATATGTTAGTTGCCTTTCTCACTTGTTGAAATGACCAAATTTGGCACCGTATATGGGAAGGTAATTTGCCTGATCAGAAGCGTGAAGATGGACAACTCCAACAAGATGACGATCATGATTTCGCAAGAAGACTTTGAGTTGTTGATCACCGCCCAGGTTCAAAAATTGGGGCAACGACTACAACTCAGTAGATGTTTGATAACCGACCTCTTGGGCGCGTCAGCTGCTGTTGTCTCGATAGAGGCTGCGGCGGTCTTCCGTCCGTGCGGGGAGGCATACTTCCCCCAAGCCTTCTTCCAACCGGGGGAAGATAATGCCTGGTCCGATGGCATGGAAATTTCCTCGTCCAGCCACACGTGGCCCCACAAACCTAACAAAGGAAAGGTGTCGGTCGACCCGACATCACCGTTAAGGACGAATAACCCTTTCTCCGCTCGTATACTCAACGACTCGGTGCTCAAGCACCTCCGGCTCTTCACCATCCCTGAATACTCAGGAGCCAATGACCCAGAGGAACACGTGATGAAATATGAAAATGCTGCCCTGTTGTATTAATATACGGAGGGCGTCAAGTGTTGAGCGTTCCTGACTACTCTGTCGGGACCAACACAATGCTGGTTTGACCGACTCTCGATTGGGTTCGTACATAATTTTGAGGATTTCAAGAAGCTATTCCTCTCACACTTCCCGAGCAACCAAAGGCATTACAAGATCAACCTTAACTTGTTCGCCCTGAAGCAAGGCCCGAAGGAATCATTACAATCCTACATCAAGAGGTTTAATGCAGTGGACATAGATGTGTCGATTATCGCACTCGAGGTCATAATTAACGCTTTCTCCTAGGGGCTTCAAGATGGAGAGTTATTCCGCTCACTGATCAGGAAACCTCCCAAGGATTTCGGCAGCCTCTTGAGTAAAGCGGTGTAATACATAAACGTGGAAGAAGCGTAAGCCGCTCGACACAAGGAGGTTGGACCCTCCCACAATCTCACTCCCCATCCAAAAACTCACTCGCCTAGTGGGCCCATCTATAGTCCTCGAGCCCCTGAACCGACCTGAGCAAGGGCAAGTACAGCAAGTAGCCCATGGTTGCTTCTCGACTCGATGGAGGTCCTATTGTTCATTCCACCATTGCAACACACACGACTTACAAGACTGCTGACAGGCCGGGCGAGGAGCCATACCAGTCGGTCAAGGAGTCCCATGTCGGACTCCCCAGAGAAATGCCCGAGGGAGGGCGGCCTCCTAGCTGTACAACTAACGGTCGATCCCCTGAGGGTTACCTCTACAGCTAGACAATTGTTCCACCTGCTCGACCAAGCGGAGCCTACGGAGGTGGATGAAAAACAGGCGAACTAGAGAAATGTCGTACGGGGTGGTGTGAATGTTATCACGGGAGGACCCACCTATGGGGACTCTAACAGGGCTTGGAAGTCCCATGTATGTTGCTTGGAGATTCACCAAGTCGGAACCAGTACCGCCCAGGCCTAGGCCCACAAATCGGATTCGGTTCGCAGGATTTGCACGGATTAGAGGTCCCTCATGATGATGCTTTAGGTATCATCGTCGTGGTTTTCAACTACCAGATTCACCGCACCATCGTGGACACGGGTAGCTTAGTCAATATTTTCTATAAGATGGCATTCGATCAGATGCAAATTGATGCCACCCAACTGCGCCTGGTGACTAGTTCGCTGTTCAGATTCACTGGCAATGAGGTATAGCCAATCGGTCAGATCAACCTGGCTATGTCCTTGGGTGAGGGGTCCTTGATGAGGACCCGATGGTCCGTCTTCCTGATAATAGATGCGTCGTCCGCATACAATGCTATCATGGGTCGACCGACCCTCAACAAGTTTCAGGTAGTCATCTCAACCTTTTATCTTAAGGTCAAGTTTCCGGTCAAGGACAGAGTCGGTGAAGTAAGGCGGATCAAAGGCTAGCTTGACGCTGCTATGTGGAGGATGTCCGGACGGAAGGTTGGAAAGCATTCAAAACGTCCAATAGTTGCAACATGGTCTGAGCGTCCCCTGAGCTGAGCTGCGCGAAGACAAGAAGGAAGTTCAACTTCTCCCGGACCACGAGGAAACCAAGATAAGGATAGCTGCCAACCTCCCTTGCAAGCTGAGGCAGCCCTAGGTTGATTGTCTTGTTCAAAATCAAGGATGTCTTCGCCTGGTCAGCCAAAGACCTTAAAGGGGTCTCACCAAGAGTAGTTAAGCAAAAACTACACGTCTACCCGGATGCTCGACCAGTAAGCAACAAAAGCGAGATTTCAATGCCGAGCAGAACATGATCATCTAGGAGGAAGTCAAGAAGCTCCTTGAAGTCGACCACATTCGAGAAGTGCAATTTCCGACTTGGCTAGCCAATGTGTGTCAGTTTCCAAGCCAGACAACAGGTAGCGAGTTTGCGTCGACTTCCACGACCTAAACCAAGCCTACCCGAAGGATTATTATCCACTGCCCCGCATTGTCCTGATGGTGGACTCGATAGCGGGCAACGAGCTGATCTGCATGTTGGACACATACCAAGGGTATCACCAGGTGCCCTTGGCCCCAACCGACCAAGAGAAGGTCAACTTTATCGCCGTCGACGGTACGTACTGCTATATGGTAATGCCATTTGAATTGAAAAATACAGGGCCACCTATCAACGAATGGTGAACAAGGTCTTCCAAGAGCAGATCGAACGGAACGTCGAAGTCTACATAGACGATATTCTTATCAAGTTTGTTCGATCGGAGGACCTAGTGGTGGACGTGGAAGAAACATGTCACACCTTGAGAAGGTACGACCTGAAGCTGAACCTGGCTAAGTGTCTTTTCGGAGCGTGGAGCGGGAAGTTCCTCGGGTATATAGTAACCGACAGGGGAATCAAGGGCAACCCGAACAAGGTCAAGGCTCTGCTCGATATACCTTCACCCCAGAGTTTAAAGAAGGAGCAACAACTGACCGGGAGAATCACGGTGCTATTTTGGTTCATATCTCGCTCGACAATCATAATCTACCCTTCTTTAAGACGTTACACCGGATGACCAAGTTTCAGTGGAATGTCGAGTGTGATAAAGCATTCGAAAAATTGAAGGCCTGCCTGGTAGGGCTACCAGTGCTAGCCAAGCCTGAGATCGGGGAGCCACTGTACGTCTATCTGTCCGCTATAGCAGAGGCTGTGAGTGTTGTGTTAATAAAGCATAGAGAGGTCGAGTAGTAACCAGTGTACTTCTTTGGGTATCTATTGAAAGACGCTGAGTGCCATTATACGACACTGGAGATGTTGGCCTACGTTTTTGTCTTAGCCGCTCGGTGACTCCGACCTTATTTCTTAGCCAACCCGGTTATAGTACTGACCAACAATACCCTAGGCTGAGTACTGACTAACCCTGAGGCCTCGGTTTGATTGATCAAATAGACAACATGGCTAAGCAAGTATGATATATAGTATCAAGCCTGAGCGGCCATCAAAGCTCAAGCCCTGGTAGATTTCCTTAATGAATTGTATATCGAGGAACTCGATAGTAAGTGGAAGGTCTATGTAGATGACTCCTCCGCTCGGTAAAGAAGTGGAATTAGCATATTCATGATTTCCCCAAAGAAAGAGTGTCTCCATTTATCTGTTCGGTTGGAGTACTGAGCCACCAATAATGAGGCAGAGTACGAAACCTTCATCGCTGGTCTGCAAGCGGCCAAACATGTCGGGGAGGTGCGGGTAATATTGTACTCAGATTCGCAACTGGCCACCCAGCAGTTGGCCGGCCAATTCGAGGTCAATAGCGAAAGACTCTAGACCTATATTGAAGCATATGGGAAGTTGAAGGCGGAATATCAAGAGGTACAATGACAAAAGATTCCTAAAGAAAGCAACCTCCGAGTAGACGAGTTGGCAAACTTGGCCAGCGTGATTACCCCTTGGGTACTGCCTCAACCAATAGCACAGACTATGCTAGTTGCGCAAATAGAATAGCAGGCCGAGTTGGAGTTGGAAAGCTACTGGAGAACGACGCTCATCGCTTACCTTTGGCATGGGATGCTGCCAATTAACGCCGAGCAAGCCCGACTCTTAAAAAAGCGCGTCAAGCGGTTCATGTTGATCAGTGACACACTCTACAAATGGGCCTTCACCCGACCACTACTCAGTTGCCTAGGAGGAGAAGATGCAGACTACGTGTTGAGAGAGGTCCACCTTGGGTCACGTTGGGGGTCGGTCGGTCGCACGCAAAGTCTTGCTCTCAAGATACTTCTAGCCGACTCTGCAAAAGGACGTCGACCATTTGGTCAGAACTTATCTATCCTGTCAAAAGCACTAGAATTTATCGCATCAATCTATCGAGATGATGAAGGCAGCTGCAGTGTCCTGTCCCTTTGCCCAATGGGGAATGGACATCGTGGGACCACTCCCAACCGCCCCCGCTCAGAAGCGGTTCCTGTTGGTGGCGGTAGATTATTTTTCCAAGTGGGTCTAGGCTGAGTCATTAGGCCGAATCACGGAAAAGGCAATAATAAAGTTCCTCTAGCAAAACATCCCGTGTCGATACCGAAGACCACACAAGTTGGTCTCCGACAACGATCGACAATTCCAAGGCAAAAAAAATCAAGAATGGTGCTCAGCTTATGGGATTCAATAGTTGTTCACTTCAGTCGTCTACCCATAGAGTAATGGCCAAGATGAGGCAGCCAACCGAGAAATCCTGCGGGGCCTGAAGACAAAATTAGATCATGTGGGAGGCACATGAGTAGATGAGTTGCCTAGTATCTTATGGGCTCAGCGGACCACATCGAGAGAGGGGTCGGGCCACACACCCTTCTAGTTGGTTTATAGATGCGAGACAGTGGTGCCAGTAGAAGTCGGGTGTAAATTCAATCGGAGAAGGCTTTACAGTGAAGGTAATGAGGAATGACACCGACTTGAGCTTAACCTGGTGCAAGAAGTTTGAGAGAAGGCATTAGCTCGAAGGACCACATATCACCAAAGGATGTAGCAAAGGTATAATCAAATAGTACGACCTCGGGCTTTCCAAGCTGGTGACCTTGTTTGGAAAAGAATCAAGCCAGTCGGCGATGCAAACAAGTTGAAACCTTAATGGGGTGGACTTTTCATGGTAATTCAGAGGCTGATTTCGGGAGCATATTACTTAGAGGACGTGCAGGGAAAGATATTGGATGGACCCTAGAGTATCATCCATCTACAGCCGTATCGAGAATGAGTTCCCTGTGATATTTTTGTAATAGTTGAGTCCGCGACTCTGTTATGAAAAATATTGTCGAGGTTTCCTAAGAGGTTGGTTTCACCACTCTAGACTCTTGCTTGACCAGCAAGTTATAAGTGAGCATGTCCCCACGCCACCACCTAGCTCGGTGTCCCTGACCGGACATGGCGGCCCACACTCCTTAGGGGTCAGCCCAAGCAAGTGTCCAGACTTTCATTTTACCAGCGAGTTAAAGTGGGTATGCTCCCATGCCACAATCTAGCTCGGTGTCCCCGACCGAACGTGGCAGCCCTCGCTCCTTAGGGTCGGCCAGAGCAGGTGTCCAGACTCTCGTTTTGCTAGCTAGTTATAAGGGGACATGCCACCACATCACCACCTAGCTCAGTGTTCCCAATCGGACATGGCGACCCACGCTCCTTAGGGTCGGCTCGAGCAGGTGTCCAAACTCTCGCTTCGCCCACGAGTTATAAGTGGGTATGCCCCTACGCCTCCACCTAGCTCGGTGTCTCCGACCGGACGTGGCATCCCATGCTCCTTAGGGATGGCCTGAGTAGGTACACTTGCTTTCCAGCGAATTATTGTTGGTGCAATCAACCCAGGTTTGATCGGATAGATCATTGGTTTGGATATGTCTGTCAATAAGTTTAAGTTAGGATTTCATATTGGTTTGATGTGTGTTTATGTCATGCAGGACTTGGTGGAACACACATGGGAGATCTCATCCTATGTGCTCGGGTCTTTGAGTCAGTGAAGGATGAAGCATCCGAGGGATCGCTGGACAAGGAGCAACGGAGTGAAGTCAAGGGAAGCGGACTTCAAGGCATACTCGAAGGATGACATGGAGATGAACCGTGGGCTCGTATGCATCCGAGGGATGAGAATCAAAGGAAGAGGGAGACTCCGGAGAGGATGAGAGTGAGTGTGTAAAAGGAGTAGTTGACTGGTAGGGACACCAGCCGACTGATCTTTCTGTGAGGTGAGAACAACGACATCAGTCGATTGGCCTGAATGACAGTCGACTGATCTTTCTGTTGTATCAAACGGAATGCAGCAGTCAACTGATCTGTTTGAAAAATAGTTGTTTGGCTAGCCATTGGCTAAGCACCAGTCGACTGGGGTTGGAGCTAGTCGACTGAAGTCGGGGCTAAGCTGTTTTGTTAATAACTCTCTCCTCTATTTAAAGAAGAGCTTGAGAGTTAAGAAGGGTTAGTTGTGTTATGTGAAAAACCCTATTGCTCAAGTGATCAAACTTCTAAGTTCACTCTCTTTCTCCTAACCCTATCTTTCATCTTGTAAAGAGGAAGAAAAATTTGTGAGAGGTTGTTCTCCACCGAGAAGGAGAAAGTTTTAGCCGGAGATTGTCAGAGATTGATCTACCTCAAGGACACACCGTGGAGTAAAAACAAGCAATCTCCGAACCACGTAAAGATTTTGTGTTAGCATTGATTTCATTGTTTCTTTCATTTTCACTATGCATACTAACTTTGTAGAAAGAAATATGAATTGGGATAATCGAGCTATTCACCCCCACTCTAGCCAACATTCGATCATCTATAGTTATAAGTGGGTATGCCCTCATGCCACCACCTAGCTCGGTGTTCTCAATTGGACGTGGTGGTCCACGCTCCCTAGGGTCGCCGCGAGCAAGTATCCAGACTTCATTTTGCCAACGATTTATAAGTGGGCATGCCCCCATGCCATAACCTAGCTCGATGTCCCCTACCGGACGTGGTGGCCAACGCTCCTTAGAGTTGGCCCAAGTAGGTGTTCAGACTCTCGCTTTGCCAACAAGTTATAAATAGGCATGCCCCCACACCACTACTAGCTCGATGCCCCCGACCGGACGTGGTGGCCTGACGGACCCAAACTATGTGTCACAAATGTGGGCCTCAAATTTAGAATTTATAAATGAAAGCTGGAAACCCTTTTTACAATCAGAATATGAAAATGTAATATAGGGGCCACAGGTCGTATTTTTCTCGGGGCTAGTTGTCGTGTTTGATTCGAACTTGTATTTGTGTCGTTTATGAGTTTTGGGTTTCAAGTGAATAATTCGGTTTTTGGTTGTAAATAAAAGTGAAATTGCAATGGAAAAATAAAA
>JAGFNQ010001609.1:537744-589157 GCA_024364735.1 Boesenbergia rotunda
AAAATGGACGGCCCAGATTAATTTGAGAGAATCCAACGGCTGATCTTGCTCTGATTTTAGCCAAACTTTGATGATGATGATCTGGGGTCAGGATCTGCCTCGTGGTAGCTCGGATCCTCCAGATGTGCCACGGATGGTCCAGATCAACTTAGTCTTTGAATGGACGCTCTAGAGCCCTCCTTGCTTGATCCAACGGTTGATTGAGCTCTGATTGGGATGAAACCTTCAGATCTTGATCAACCCTAACCCTAGCTCGGATTGCTTCAGATCGTCCCGGATGGCTCAGATCTAGCCGCTCTTGAATCGGACGACCCGGATTAATCGTAAGCTTGATAATCTGATCCGGGTCACTTCCGACTCAAGTTTGACCCAATATGCCCTAAGTCCTCGAACCTTTGGTGCCTACAAAAATAGATCAAGAATTTAGTGGCCAATTAATCCAATTTAATGCAAACTTGCAATTAAGTCCAAAATAAAGGTAAGTTATAAAACCTAGGGCAATTTCACAATTAATCAATAAAAATATGAGTCAAACATGGATTTTAACATCTAAAGTAATCAACAAAAATGGTACTTATCAACTCCCCCACACTTTACCTTGAGCGTCTCGCGAAAACAGTAAATAAGTATCCCCTAGATTTTCTTGAGCATAATTAGAAACAAATGAAAAGAAATTACCTAGGGTTGTCAATTCTCGTAAATCTAAGCTCTATGGATTAGTATCTTGTCCTTAAATCAACAACTTGGCCTTTTCATCCATCATGAGTCATTGAGATGAATCTAAATCACTAGCCTTTCAAGGAAAATATTGGTGGCTCTCTCCTTAAGTTCTAAGTAGATGATGGAAGTGGAGCTCACTCATACACACATGCTTCTTGCACTACCATAGGCTTGCTTATTATCTAATCTCCATCATTAATCATGATTAGGATCAACATCTATAAAAACAAATCAAAGACATAGAAAATGATAAGAAATGGAATAAAAGCAAAGAAAATGGAAAAATTGATAAAGTGGAAGACTTGAGTGCTTGAGGATATTTTTGATGCTCTTTGCTCTCCATACAGTCCCCTAATGATCTCAAAAGTGTTGTGAAGTCAAACTTGAATAATTTCCTTTGATTTGGATGAAAAACCCTTCCTTGACCTCTTGTGCCAATTCTTGTCTATTCGTGCCAATTTTGCTTTTCTCTTCTCATTCTTCTTTCTCTTCTTTCTTTTCAGCTCAGATTTGTATCAACGAACATATGATATTAAGTGAAATATTCTCTTTGATGTATTTCCGAACTTGTCTCCTAATTCACAGCCTAGAAAAATCAATTTTCAACCTCAAGTTGACACAAGTTCTGCTCACAAACTGCTTCAGCCCAATTTTTAGCTCAACCCTTCAACATTTCTGATCTCCAAAACTTTTACTACATGGTGAAGAGTTCTGTTCTTACTCCTTGTTTGCACCCTTGCAATTATTTCAATTTCCGAACAGCTCAGCCTTCATATCATATTCAGCTCCTTTCTTTCCATTTCCTGCACAAACTATTTTCTCTGCATTGGATCAGATTTTTCCAGCTATGTTCAGCTTCTGATCAACCTCAATTAAGTTCCAATTTCCTATCAAATATCAGCTTCAACTCAACCCTTGCCGTGTGCTTCAATTTCATACCCTAGGTTGATACAAACTGCATTCTCAGCCCTTTTGACCCTGATTTTTTTCTTTTTCTTCCCTAGCTGCATTCTCAGCTTGCTGCTTTTCGAAATATCTAAATGCTGGTGAAGATGGCTCACTTAATCCTTGATTAGCAGCCCTTGAAACCCACTTTTGCAACTCAATTCAGATCAGCACATCAATTCTGCACTGCACAGAATTTATTCAGCTTCAGGTTTTCCAGCTGTGTTCAGCTTCTTCTCAGCTCTTTTCAACATTTCTGATCATCCATAAACTCTAATAACTGTCGAGAGGCTTCCCTACAATCCAAGTCAGTTGTTGGTGATTAAAGTAGGCTGGAAATTCTGGCTTTGAAACTGCATAGATTTACTGCAGTCCTTTAGATTTCCATATAAGTTGATTCCATACGGATTGGAAATCAGCCTCAATTATTTCAGCAGTTCGCTTTGCAACTCAGCTCAGAACTTCCTGCTTAAATTCCAATTTTATCAGCCTGCAATTGAGCTTCAATTCAGAGTTTACAACAACAGGTGGCTGCTCTTGACTTCCCTACCTTTGAGTCCAACCCTAAAATTTCAGTATTCAGCTATGTTGTGGCCAACAGTCTTGCAACTCTGTTTGTGCTTGAATTCTGATCAAATATCAGCTTCAATTCATCCCTTCCCGTGAGCAACAATTTCTGAATTTACAACCAAGAAATCTTCCCTTCAGCTTCAAATTGAAACAATTTCTGCACCTTTGAACTTGGCACAGCACAGAATTCCTGAACTTGCAGCTATCTTTGATTTTCTCAGTCTTTGCTCAATCTTCCTCTCAGTCTTAATTCAGATTAGGTTCAGCTGCTTCAAATTCAAATTTTTCAGCTTCTTTTTAACTTTCTCAGCCCATGCCGTGCTCCAAGAACAGCAGATTTAGTCCACTCGAAAATTCTGCCCACTTCTTTTCAATTTCAGCTACTTCTTTTCAATTCTGCTCCACTTCCATCTCTAGCAACCATTTGTTCTTCTTCGATCCGAAGTTGAATGTGCACCTTCAACTTCAGATACCTTTTGCAATCCAAGCTAGCAGATTCTTACTTTCTTTCCTTGGCACAAACTTCTCTTTTCTGACTTTTCTTTCAATTTAGTGTGCATTGTTTTTGCTTTTTTTTTCTTTTTTTTTATGCTGTTCAACTTCATCCATGCCTTGCTGAATTAGGAAGCCTGAATTAGCTCGAAGTTGGTACATCACTGCCTCCTGATTCCCAAAATCGAAATTGTTTGTTTCTCCTTGAATGCTTTGCTCAATTTCATCTCTTGACCACTACTTTCCACTTGGGTCAGACATTTTTTTCGAAAGGATGCAGATTTTCTCTTTGCTTGCCACTTAAATCTTCAAAATATAGTAAGGAAACTCAATCTCCAATTGCTTCCATCTCTCTAGCTCATTCTTGGCACCAAACTTCACTCACTTGGCACATGAAAAAAAAAAAAAATTCGAGTTGAGATACATCCTTGATAAAAATTTGCTCCCAAATCACCAATCACTCCCCCACACTTAAATCTTTGTCCGTCTCGGGCAAAATATCATCAAGAAAACATCCTAAGCAAACAAATCCATAGAAAAATTAGGGTTAAGATTAGCAATAAGGAAAGACAACTAGAATAGAATAGGCAAATAGATGTGGAAAGGTAAATAAAATGATTAGTCCCTATAGATGTGATCCAACCATTGAAATATGATTTTGAAAGAACCTAAGCAAGTTCTAGAATACAATAACATATGTGTGTCACAAAATAAGGCTAATCTCACTAGGTAAAAATAATCCATCTCAAATCCTCAATTAAGAATCTAAAGCAAAATCGTACTCAAGCATCCAAGAATTCATCCATGAGCTCAAACCCTAAGTTTTGACAACCAAATTTAAGTTATTTTCAAAAGACTCTAAAATGACAATAAGAAAACCTAGAGGGATACATTTATTCCTAATCATGCAAGAAAAAGTGCTAAAACACAAAACATGGTATTTACAATGATTTTATTCATGTCATGTTACTCTACTCACTTATTTATTAACAAGAACTCATTTTAAGAGTAAAAACATGCAATAAAGGAAAAGGCAACAAAAATCAAACTCCCTTTTATTTCTGGCGGTCGGAATCTGTCAAGAAAAAGCCTCCACCGTGGTAGTGGAGGAGTCTGGGTGTGCGAAAGAGCTTGTTCCCTTTGTTCAACTTCACTGTGCATCGCTCCCCCACACTTGGATTTAACTGCAACCTGTTCAGGTGGACGAAGATTATTTAAATACAAGACCCATGTAAGAGGTAGAGTGTTTTGAATTAAAGTAAAATCTACTCCCTCTTTATTCTTTTTGGGACACATTTCAGGAGGTTTCAGTCTGTTCAAATGAAGCTCCCACTCCAGCAGTCTTCTGGACCCTGCAAAACAATGTACTACCCCTCTAGAGCGTGCAGGGTACGAAGGAAATAAAATAATATCAGTCTTTGCATACAATTTATCCAAAAATGAATCACATCCAATAAAATCAAGTTTAGGCATCTCAAAGAATTTTTTACAATGAATATCTACCCAAGATGCATCAAGACACTTATCATAATCAATGAAATCTATTTTGGATGTTCCAATGAAATTTTCCCAATTATTCCCCACACATGACAAATCAAGAAATGTATCGTAGCCAATAAAATCAACTTTTGGTGCCCCTCTTGATGTATCCAAAAAAATAAAAGAAATACTTACCTGATCGCGCTGAAAAATACCTGGAGGTTCCATAATGATAGATGTGTCCATAGCTACCTCCTGGTCCAGTATAGGGTCCATATCAGGTTCCAGTTCTAGCAAGCACTCTACTGGTACAAGTGATCCTTGGGTTCTTGCTTCCACCAGGCAAGTCCCTACACTTTCTGGTTCATACTCTGAATCTTGTGGTGGTCCCTAGGGCTTAGTGCAATCCCCTACACTTTCTTCAATACATGTGTCCTCAATTATTCCTGCAACAACCAAATTAGAAAAATCAGGACCTTCAATAATACTATAATCACAAAATAAAAGATGAGAATGGTCCTGTGAGGTAGGAATGGGTGATTCTTGGGGCTTAGTGCAATCCCCTACACTTTCAATCTCAACAGAAATAGGTGATCCTTGGGGCTCTGTGCAATCCCCTACACCTAGAATAATCTCTCCAGCTGTAAAAGCATCTGAAATGTCTTCTGAAAATTCCTCAGTCTTAGCAGTACGTACTCTCTCAGCCTCCTCTGAATGAATAACTTCTCCAGAAAAATCAGATAAAAATCCCTTAGCCTCTAACTCTGTCTGCTCCAGCTCCTCAATAATATCTATGCTCCTGATGGAGTGATCCTCTCTCGGTTGCTTCATAGCATCGAAGAGGCTAAACTGAATAACCGTATCTCCAATCTCCATAGAAAGTGTACCGGCATTTACATCGATTTTTGTTCTGGCCGTCTTCAGAAATGGTCTGCCCAATATAAGTGGAGAATGGTGTGCCAAGTAATCTCCCTCCATATCCAAAATATAGAAATCAGCAGGAAATATCAGCTCCTTTACCTTCACCAAGACATCTTCAATCATACCTGCTGGGCGTGTCTGGCTCCTGTCTGCTAGCTGTATCACCACGCCAGTAGGCTGTAAAGGGCCTATGCCAAGCATCTGAAAGACTGACCTGGGCATCACATTTATGGAAGCTCCTAAATCAAGCATAGCATCATGGAATGTAGTGCTCCCTATCTCACATGAAACAGTAAACATCCCAGGGTCTTCACATTTCTGAGGTAGGGCATGAATGAGCAATGAAACATTTTTCCCAATGCTGACCAATTCATTTTCCTTAAGCTTTCTCTTGTTAACACAAAGATCCTTCAAAAACTTAGCATACTTTGGAATTTGTTTGATCATGGTCAACAAAGGTATATTGATCTCCACTTTGCTGAAAAGCTCCACTAGTTCATTAAATTCCTTAGCCTTCTCCTTCTCCCCTTGTCTTTTGGCATGTGTTCTTTGCTGTGGAAAGGGTAAAGGAACCCTAAAATCATCTTCTTTGGCCGGAAGCGGAGAGGCTGAATTTTGCTGTGCTGTCCCCTGCGTAGTGGCTGCTGTCCCTTGCGTCTCGGCACTGTTTTCTTCTCCGTTTGCCACCAAATTTGGAGGGTTGCTTGAGGACTGAGTTGGGAACGGGCTAGGGTTGGAATTAGCTGAATTTGAAGTCATTTCATGCATTTTCTGAGCTGGAATCGCAGTTGCTGTCCGATTTTCTGAAAAATCTGCTCTTGGATTCTTTGGAGATGAAGTGACCTTCCCACTTCTCAAATAAATAGCACTCACATTTCCTCTAGGATTAGGAACAGTTTGGGAAGGTAATTGACTTGATCCTTGAGCTCGATTCTGATTGATCCCACTAGCCAATTGCCCCAATTGCCTCTCAATGTTGTGATTGAGTTGTTGTTGTTGTTGTTGCCAAGCTTATTGTTGTTGTTGCGTTTGTTGTTGCCAAGCTTGTTGTTGCTGTTGTGTTTATTGTTGCCAAGCTTGTTGTTGTTGCATCATCTGCTGAAACATATCCTCAACCCTCTGTTGGGGCATATTTCCTCCACTCGAGCTTCCATAGCCTCCTTGGTTAGAATAGCTTCTTGATTGACCTTGAAAACATGGCTGTTGAGGCTGATTAGAGGGTTGAGTTGCTTGGAAATCTTGCTGGGAATTGTAGGGCTGAAAGTTCTGATTTTGAGGTGGAAAATTAGGTGGCGAGGGCTGAAAATTCTGACTTTGAAACCCTTGGTTGTAGGGCTGAAAATTCTGAATTGTGGGCTGTGATGGCTGAAAATTTGATTGGTTTTGAGCTGGAAAAACTGGAAATGATTGAAAGCCTTGCTGCCCTTGATAGGGTTGCTGGAATTGAGGTTCAAATGCCTGGAATTGTTGCTGAAATGGTTGGGAATTAGGCTGAAACGAAGGCTGAAAACTTGGATTTGATGGCTGAAATTGTTGCTGATTGATCTGAGTTTGTTGGGGCTGCTGGAAATTCGGTTGAGGCTGCTGTGAGGACTGATTTTGAGGCTCTTGTTGGCAGAAAGTATTCCCATACCTCAAGTTAGGATGATTCCTCCAACCGGGGTTATAGGTAGAGGAATATGGATTGTTTCTTGCTGGAAATTGTCCTCTCCCTAATGCAGCTACTGTCTCGTCCTGTTGAAGATTGGGGCATGAGTCTGAAGTGTGCTCTAGACTAGAGCAAATGCCACACACACTTATCACTTGACTAGAGGGTGGAGGTACTGAAGGAGTTGACCCTTGATTTGCATTGCTAACCTTCAACTCCTTAATAAGTGATGTGATCTCTGCAAATCTCTTGTCATAATGATCAATAGGCACTAACTGAACTTCTCCCACTCCTCTGGTGGTCAAGGCTCTGCCTCCAAATTGTTGGGAATTCTCAGCCATATTAGAAATTAACTCCCTAGCTTGCATAGGTGACTTGTTCACTAGGGCCCCTCCAGCTGCAGCATCTATCAGGACTCTATCCATCTGCAGCAGTCCCTCATAAAAATATTGAATCAATAATTGCTCACTGATTTGATGCTGGGGGCAACTTGAACACAACTTATTAAATCTTTCCCAGTAATCATATAGTGTTTCGCCCACCACTTGCTGAATCCAACAGATACTTTTTCTGATTATAGCTGTGCGGGAAGCTGGGAAATACTTCTCCAAAAATGCCTTCTTCATAGCGATCCAACTAGACACATGTCCTGTAGGCAGATAATAGAACCAGTCTTTGGCTGCTCCTGTCAATGTGAAGGGGAAAGCCCTCAGCTTGATGTCTTCTTCAGAAATGCCCTGAGGCTTCATAGTAGAGCACACCACATGAAATTCGTGCAAGTGTCTGTTTGGATCCTCCCCAGATAAACCTGAAACTTTGGCAACAAATTAATAAGCCCAGATCTTAACTCAAAACTTTCCCCCAGCTCTGGATAAGCTATGCTGGAGTACTGAAATGCAGCGTCAGGTGCTGCAAGCTCCTTCATGGTTCTCTGGTGGTCTGCCATGTCAATGCCTGAGTGAGTGCTGATAATCTGAACAGGAGGTATATCTGTAGTCTCAGAATGAATGGCCTGGCTCCTCGTGACTCTGAAAGTCCTCTCAATCTCAGGATCGAAATCTTCTAGTTCAGCACCTAAAGACCTGGTCATAAAAACAAAACAAATCGCAGTAAAAGTAGATAAACAGATAAACAGATAAAATCAAATCCAAAGATATAGCAATAAGTACAAAAGTAAGTCAAGAATGATATGAAATAAGTGCACAAGCAAAAATCAAACAAGTCAACTAACAGTTCCCCGGCAATGGCGCCAAAAATTTGACAAGCCCAAACTATGTGTCACGAATGTGGGCCTCAAATTTAGATATGAATGAATAACTAGAAACCCTTTTTTCAATCAATAATAAAAAGCGTAGCAAAGGGGCCACAGGTCGTATTTTTCTCGGGGCTAGTTGTCGTGCTTGATTCAAACTTGTAGTTATGTGTCGTTTTTGGGTTTCAAACACGTAAGTGGATTTTGGTTTTTAATTGAAAATGAAAATGAAATGAAAATAAAAGAAAGTGAGCAATGGAACTAAACAAAGAAATTTGCACTAAGAATTCAACTAAGGGAAACCTAAGTAACACTTACCATATTTTTTTCATGGAAATCGTTTTCTGTTTACAACCAACCAAAAGAAACTCCAAGCAATGAAGTAAAGGCAGTGAAGGAATTTTCGAAATTGAACAAGCTTGCAACAAATCAAGGTATGCGAAATAGACTAGATTAAGCAAACAACTCAACTAAATAAACTAGAGAGTTTTTGTTTTTGGAAATATACAACTGCCAACTAAATTCAGAATTGAGTGAGTACAACTTATTATTTTCAACACAACCGTATGCCACAAAGAAAACAGCTGAATTCGAATGCAAGAGGGTTTAAGGCAGTTGGCACGCAATGGAGAAACTCTTGTTCCGAGGGCTGAATTTTTGTGCCAAGAGCTGATTCTAACAGTTCGGGATTGCAGCTGATCAAATGCAATTTGAGAAAAACAAACTTTCAATGAAGAACTTAGCAGGGATTGATGAAGAACAGCTCACTTCGACACAAACAGAAGCAAGGAAAAGAATGCAGAAGTAAAAGCAAATGCAGTAATGAAAACAAACTTTCAGAATATGATGCTAGCTAAGCTAATAACATGGATTGAATTGCAGAAAATCAAAACCAAGTTATAGGTTAACAAGCACACACATATTGGATTCGAAGGCAGGGATTAACACAATAAGAATGATGAAAAAAACCAAACTCTGATACAAATCAGACACTAAAGAAAATTCAGATATTAAGTTGGCACGCAAACTAACTTTGGGTTATGAAAAACTACAATTAAGTGCTATTTGAACTAAACACTCTATCTACCTAATGCTAAAGCAAAGATTGATAACTAAGAACTCGGAAACAACTCAGAAAATAAGGAATCTGAGACAAACTCAGAAACTGAATGGAAATTTCAGAAATGAAATGGCACACAGCAGGGAAATTGCCACGCAAGATTTAACACTATGATTCAACTGAAATTTAACTCCAACTATCACCAATCAGGTTCCTAACTGACTGAACTCGAAGGTTTAAATCCTAATTTAGCTAAAACAATCCAGAATTACAACTAAGATTGCTGAAAGAAACTGCAAAAACAGAACATGCGCAGAAATTCGATTACAGCTACAAAACTTGGAAATTAAAGATCTAAGCTACTCCTCAACTCCTCCCGTGCTCAAGAAATTCTTGGTTGTCAATCAAGAACTGGCTTCGAACCCCTAGGCTCAGCAAATCAATGGACAATCAATTCTGAAATCGTTTCTGAACAGAATCTACGCTTGATGGAATTTTCCATCCGATTCACTCATTCTCGATTGGAGGAGCTGCGATGATGATGTGGGAAACTTCTGAGCTCACCTGAGAACCCCTACAAGTGGTTCAGAAGCTTTGAAATGGATTGTGGTCGAGAAGAGGATGATCGGACTGAGAACTGCCGGAACCCCCAAGAAATTCTCTGTTCCAGCGCAAATGAGCAGAATTCTTCAATCACCAATCGCCAAAAACTTGATTCTTGATCTGGAATGGAAGATGAGGTGGTCACGCCTTCATGGAAACAAGAACTTTGAAGAACGATGAAGAAACGAGGAAGAACGGCGAAGAATAGTGGAGCTAGGCTGAAGACGCGACAAGGGCTGAAGCAGGGAAATTTTTCCTTAAGTAATCAGAAAATGGACGGCCCAGATTAATTTGAGAGAATCCAACGGCTGATCTTGCTCTGATTTTAGCCAAACTTTGATGATGATGATCTGGGGTCAGGATCTGCCACGTGGTAGCTCAGATCCTCCAGATGTGCCACGGATGGTCCAGATCAACTTAGTCTTTGAATGGACGCTCTAGAGCCCTCCTTGCTTGATCCAACGGTTGATTGAGCTCTGATTGGGATGAAACCTTCAGATCTTGATCATAGAGCTTGATCAACCCTAACCCTAGCTCGGATTGCTTCAGATCGTCCTGGATGGCTCAGATCTAGCCGCTCTTGAATCGGACGGCCCGGATTAATCGTAAGCTTGATAATCTGATCCGGGTCACTTCCGACTCAAGTTTGACCCAATATGCCCTAAGTCCTCGAACCTTTGGTGCCTACAAAAATAGATCAAGAATTTAGTGGCCAATTAATCCAATTTAATGCAAACTTGCAATTAAGTCCAAAATAAAGGTAAGTTCTAAAACCTAGGACAATTTCACAATTAATCAATAAAAATACGAGTCAAACATGGATTTTAACATCTAAAGTAATCAACAAAAATGGTACTTATCACATGCCGACACGGACACGTATTGTAATTGTTACATAATTACATACAGCGGAAACAAAAACATGAATAATTTCCTAAATTATTCTAATACATATCCTAAGCATGCAATGTGTTCACAAAATCATAATATAAAATTTTTGCAGAAAAGGAAATTACTCTACGAATTACCTTGCGTAACTTGGAAGAAGGGACGAGATCCAACCATTAGCGTCCCTTAAAAGCTCCGCCTCTATTCATATCCACGCCGAGTATCGTCGGGATGACTTCGCTAAGCCACGAGTTCCGTGTTCACGAGAACTACTAGATTCTCCGTGAACACGACGAAAACCGAGAGAGTAATCAAATCGATAGACTCACCACCAAGGTTGGTCGAAGAGGAAGATCGTCGCAAGGAAGAACTTCGTCGCCTTGATGCTTCTTCTTGTGCTCATGGCAAGAAGAAAGAAGGAAGGCCTATGGCCGGCCAAGAGAGAGGGAGAGAAGAAGAGGAGAGAGCCCAAGCAATTCTTGGATCGATCCTCTTCCATGGCACCCCTTGGGTCCTTTATATAGGGAGAGATTTCTTAATACCCAAGCAAACCTCTCCTTAATTATGGAATAATTTCTCAATCAATCCATAATCAAGGCTCTCATGATCAAGCTTCTTCTTCTTGATTATGGAATAATTTCTCAATCAATCCATAATCAAGGCTCTCTTTTTTTTTGGCATGATTATATAAAATTAATAAAACAAACCAACCATTGGTTCATTATATAAAAATTTATAAAACAAACCAACCATTGGTTCATTATAAAAATTTATATATATAAAATTTATATAACCTTTTATAAAATAAACCAACCTTTGGTCTATTTTATAAAATAAACCAAAATAGCCTTATCCTCTTATGGTGGTGGTCGGCCATGACAAGAAAAGAGGAGGCTCCCTTCTTGGCCGGCCCATCTAACCCCAATTAGATCAAATCCCTTAATGAATTAAACTTATTTAATTCACCCATTAAGTCTTTAAAAGACTTAGCCATTCTATGCTTCCGATGCGTCTGAAATAAATTCAGTTTTGACTATTGTTTGGACTTACCAAAAATAGTCTATCTCGATTGGAGAATCTAATTCTCAACTCGTTTTAAATCCTTCGAATTACTCGTTATGCGTGTGACCAAATAGGCTTTCAATTTATGTTGGCCGTCCATAATTAACTAATTAATTATAGAACGATCATGAGTGGCACCTAGTAGTACATCATGATCCCCAATTAATTGAAAGATCAACGGTTGATCTCAGAAATGATTCTGAACCCCTTCAGCAGCTATAATGAATCGTGCCTCATTCCCTTCACCATCTTATAGCCTCTTGGTTCAGGACATGGTCTATGTGTGTCAGTCCCCACTAGGCTGACTACGTCACACCTAGCCCAAGTAATGCTTCCTCGTCCTATGGATTTTAATTACTCTCATGTATTTAAGAGATTCATACTCTGAACATGTCATGCTCTGGCCAGAGGCTTCGAGTAACAATCCGACGATAGGCCTTGGATATACATCTCCTCGTAAGGAGTGGTGAATCCTTTGTAGGCTGTTCAAACATCTTTGGGCACTTCGGCTTATACCCAATCATCCTGGGTCCACACCTCCGTGGAGATGCTTACTTAAGATGTCAATGTATAAATCTCCATGACCAAGATGACTTGAACACCGCAAGTCAAAGGAACATCGCACTTTAGCTGCAGTAAGAACTTCACTGACATATCTATATGTAGACTACCATATGAAGTTTTACAGTCAGTCACTCCAATAAACTAGTTCCCTTAACTAGCATTCATGTTTATCTCCAGACATCTCCATGTCACCAGCCAGTGAGAATCAGCTGATTAGAGAATAACTCATGCTAGTCTCAACAGAATTGATAGTGTCCATATTTATCAATTCATCGACTAGAGACAATTTCAATACTTTACAATTGCACATGTAGAGATAATCACTAGTTGTGAATTCATCACAAATTCTCTCATATTGTGAATTATATTGCGGACATTCAGTAAATGAGCTTAAGATCTTAATCAAATAATCATGTATACTCAAATAGTGAATATTCATTTATTAAAAACAATAAATGATTACAATCATAAGGCGATTGTCTTAGGACACTTCTCTCATGTCACTAGCACGGTCACCCTGACCGGTCACCAGATCGGTCACCAAACCGATCCAGAAATCAACTTGCCACAATCCCGCCAGAAATACACTACTGATTGGTCACTAGACCAATCAGGCTTATCCCAGACCGATCAGGCTGATCCCAGACCGATCAGGCACCAGCCTGATCGGTCAGGGTGAGAAACCTCGCGACAGTTTATCGTTCAGATTGATCGATCAAGGTTTCTCCTTGATCGGTCACCAGACCGATCAGGAGCTTATCAGTAGATTTGCCAAAGTTACTGGAAGCTCCCTGATCGGTCACCAGACCGATCAGACATCGCTGGATCGGTCACCATATCGATCCACGAGGGAACTTCATGCCAACTTCCCTGATCGATCACCAGACCGATCTGGGCAAGGCCAAACCCACTCTAAGTCAAGAGAACCAGCCTCCGGCCCATCTTCGACTCGTGCTTGATCCCTCGAACCAAGACTCCATGCCCAGCTTCACTCACCGGGATTTCCAAACACCTAACCCTCCAAGTTAGGACTTTTCACACCTAACCCTCCAGGTTAGGACTTTTCACACCTAACCCTCCAAGCTAGGATTTTTCACACCTAACCCTCCACGTTAGGATTTTCCAACACCTAGCCCTCCAAGCTAGGATTTTTCCACACCTAACCCTCCAGGTTTGGATTTTCCAACACCTAGCCCTCCAAGCTAGGATTTCTCACACCTAACCCTCCAGGTTAGGATTTTATCCAACCTAGTCCCACTAGGTATGCCTAGTCCACGACCAGGACTTAATCCCAAGCCTCTTATCAACCTAAACTAAAATCGGTATCAACACCAAAACAACAATCAGGGTCAAACTGCATCAACACTTTTCTCTTATTAGGATTAGAAGATGTGTTATTTATTTCTATTTGCATCGTGGAAGTTTTTAGATTAAAAGTGTATAAATTGTCAACCAACATACCAGAACAGATAATCTCCCTATTCCTTTTTATAACAACTCTGTCATTAAAAGAAATAGAATATCCATCCAAAAATAATTTAGAAATTGAAATTAAATTCTTTCTAAAAGTAGGTATATAAAGATAATTTCTTAAAACCAAACATTTATTCCTATCAAAGGATAAATAAATGTCTCCCACTGTAATAGCCGCCACCTGTGTAGCATTGCCCATGTAGACGATAATCTCACCCTCAGCTAGTCGTCTGGTTTTCTGGAACCCCTACAAAGAATTGCAGACATGATCAGTGGTTCCCGTATCTACACACCAGGTACCAGTAGATAACACTGTTAAACATGTTTCAACAACTAATGAAAAAGATATACCTTGATTTTTCTCCTTTCGGCGGGGGCAGTCCACCTTCTAACGTCCAGCCAGCTTACACGTGAAGAACTTGCCTTTCGGCTTCTTCACTCCCGCCTGAGATCCAACCGCTTTCTTTGCTAAACCTTGTTTCTTTTTCTTCATTCCACCTTTCGGCTTAGAAGCAGAAACCTTTTCAGCAACATAAGCTCGAGCACTTTGATGAAAAAGCCCCTCAGCTGTCTAGAGTTCTGTAAGAAGTTCCGCCAACGAATATGTCCATTTGTTCATATTATGGTGTTGGATCTTGTACGGTTGCTAGAGGGGGTGAATAACACTTTTTCGGCTCTTTCTTCCTACACGGTTAGTTGCGCAAGCGAAATATACTACAATAAAACTAAACTAACCTAAAACAAGGAAGAAACTCACGATTTACGTGGTTTAGAGATAAACTCCTACTCCACGGCTGCCCGTAAGGTGGGCGATCCCTAATCCGTCGGTGGATGATTCCCCGGAGTACCTCCATCTAGAACTCGTAGCTCCTTGTGGGTGGAGAAACCTCTCCACAAGCTTTGGACACTACCTGAGTACACAAGGCTACTAACTAGCTTTGGCCAAGCAAGTTTCGCCAAGAAAAGAAAGCATGAAACGAGCTCCTTTAAATAGAGCTCGAGTCTAAAATAGCCGCTACCAGTCGACTGCCCCTGGGGCAGTCGACTGGTCCCACTCAGATTTGATCGTTACAGTACAACGTTCGAATCCAGCCGTCATTCCAGCCAACATCAGTCGACTGCCCCTGGGGCAGTCGACTAGTCCGAACCTAAGCCTAGGGTTACACTCCTGAGTACATTTCACTCCGCACTCGAACCCTCTGGGCTTAGTTCCCGAGTACAATGACTCACACTAGGACCCTCACAACCTGGTCGACTCTTCACCAGCAACCTCGACTGTTGCCTTCACGCCCTCTTCATCTTCGGCCCTCGTCCCTCGGATGCGCATACAAGCCTCCATCTTGCCTCTATGCCATCCTTCGCATACGCCTCGAAGTTCGCATCCCTCGGCTCATCGTCCTTGCTATCCACGGTCCCTCGGATGCGCATGCAAGCCTCCAGCTTGCCTCCATGCCATCCTTCACCTGAAGGCATTAACCAAGTCCATGTGTACCTGTACACCTGCACACTCATGTACACATATTAGTCCAACAACAAATCCTAACTTAACCATATTGACCACGCACATCAAAACCCCATGATCCTCCAGATCATCTTAGGGTCGATTGCCCCAACATATAGTTCAGACGAAACTGCTCAAAACTCCTAGGTAGTGACTGAAGAATGATATCGACCTGGGTTTCCCCATCGATCTCAGCTCCTAGGACTTCCATCTCATTCAAATGAGTCATCATTTTGAGGGCATGATCCCTCACGGGCATTCCCTCAGTCATGGTGGTTGTCATCAAGTTCCTCATAGCTTTTTGCCTAGCAGCCCTATCCTGGTGTCCAAAGAGTTCCTTGAGTTTGAGCATCATGTCATAGGTAGTAGCAAAAGCCTGATATTGATGTTGCAGTACATTTGACATAGATACCAATATATAACATCGCGTCATCTCATCTACTTTCATCCACTTCCTATAACTCTCTTTCTCCTCTTCATTAGAATTATCACTAGGCCTAGCGGGACATATCTAAAAAAGTATAAATTTGTACTCCTCAACAGTTAAGACAATATCTAGATTTCTTTTCCAATCTATATAATTGGGACCAGTAAGTTTATTCTCTTTTAAAATAACAACAAGTGGGTTGAAAGCCATTTTGAAAAATTCTGAGAATCACAATGATCAAAACATTAGTTTTTAAAATAATATTGATTCCTCAAACAATAAAATTTTAAAAACACTAACACCTCAAAACACCGTGAATTTTGTATACCATGATAGTGTGGACGTATACAAATTCAAATATTTGTAAGAGGAGGTTTTACCCATTGATTTTATTATCTTGTTAACCTTACTTTTTGACAAATAAAATTAATAGTTAGTTTATTTTCGGCCATACAAATAATAGCAGTGACTCCGATGGGGAGGATACTATTATTTGCCAATAAGTGTACACCATTATACGATACTAAGGTAATTATCTAGGATTATGTCCCTTCCGATGGGGAAGATCACACGCTCCTAAATAATTTCCTATAATCATATTTGATCTAGTGATCCGCAAAGCAAACTCATCCGATATGGAGGAAGACACTTAGAGCAAACACGCAAGTTTATTCGCATTACTTATCAAATTTGTAATGGAGGCCATGGGACTCAAAGATTCCCTCTCCCACTTAGTAATTTAAAATTGAGGAATTTTACATGCAATCACAACAAGCATATTAAACAATCAAGCAAAAAATATGAAAAATTAAATTTTCAACTATTATGACTTTTGTTCTCCAATACACCTACCGTCGTGTCGCCACCTCGTCTCCTTCTTCCTTCACCATGTGCAAGCCACCTTGAAGAAGATCCGAGTCGAGATAAAAAATTATTTTAGTTTACATCTTTCGATCCTATACTCCACAAAGGAGTGTACATGAAATTTAGATCAAAATAAATTAAAACAAACGGCTAATAATGTCGTATTTAATTACAAAAATTAAATACAACTAGTCTTGTCAACCTCGAGGATTCAAATAATATTACAATCACATACAACCATCATACACAAACACATTAGCCATAATAGGTGGATCTTATATCTGCAACCAAAGAGTTAGCATACACACATCCTACTATTATCCAGCATAAAATTATATATGAAAATGCATGATTGTAACCGAATCCAAAACACACAAAATCGGAAACCATGGCTTTGATACCAATTGTTGGTTTCTACCCGTTCGGATGTGATTGCTCTCCATGTCCCCGGATTAAAATTTTCTATTACTTAGAAATAATCCGGATGGAAAGACCTTTCCAAACAACCGTTTTCATCATCATACTAATCAATTGAGCGATCGCTTGAATAAACTTGTTGTCCAAGTAATTCATACTCCTTCATCGATTAGCCGCGGAAAAGATGAAGAATTAGATCACCGGTTCTTGTGTTTATCTTCGGGGTCCATGATATACAAATACAATTAATTAAACTAGAACAAGAAACAAGAATTATACCTCTTGTTTACCTCTTGATCTTCTACTATATTCCTGTCCTCTTCTTGGACGTCATGTGGGTGACGATCTTTCAAGATACAAAGTCACCAAACAAAGCCTTCTTCTTCTCCTTGTTTGCGCCGACCAAAAGAAGGAGTCCTTCCTTCTTGTTGCCACCGGCCTAAAGGAAGAAGAGCTTCTCCTTCTTCCCTCTCCCTTGCGCCGAGCCCTCTCCTTCCTCTTTGTTGATGCCGCAAGCCCTAGGGAAGAGAAGGTAAGTGAGAAAGGGAAGAGATAAAGATCACCTTCTCTTCTTTCGAACCCTATCGAGAACCCTCCTCCTTGCTTGCTAGTTTGCGGCGCCGAACTCCAAAGAGAAAGGGAGATCTCTTAGCCGACCTCTAGTGGAGAGAAGAGAAGGTGAAGAAGAAGAAGAGAAGATGGAATAATTCTTCTTTCTTCTCCAACAACACCCGGCCACCCTTCACCTTGCACCTGTAACGCCCCAAAATTTCCATTTTTAGTTCTTAAAATCCTTAGAATTATTTAAAAATGGTTTAGAAATATTCTAGATATTTTTAGGAATTTTTAGAATATTTTTATGGAATTTTCCGAGTCCGTTTAGTATTTTTAAAAAAGGAAAAACCAATTAAGGGCAGGAGGAGGTTCGAACCCGCGACCAGCATAGTGACCAGGCGCGCGTGTGACCAACTGGGCTGGTAGGTTTTTTTGAAATAAACTGGGCGAAACAATAGATAAGGTATAGTTAGGTCAATCCGCCCCATAAATATAAATAGATAAGTTAAGAGAGGAAATTGGATTTTTTTGGTTTTCTCTCTTCCTCACCCTAGCCACGCGACCCTTCCCCTCTCCTCTCTTGGGCGAAACAACACCAAGGCCAAGAGGGCCGGCCAAGGCTCTCCTCCGAGAGATATTCCTATATTCGGGATCCCCGCGACGAGAGGAACGCGTAGGCGCGAAGAATTCTCCGAGATCTCAAGTTTCTCCCGAACCTCCGACGCCGTTCTTGGTTGTAAGTCCAAGATATCAAGGTAAGTACTGCTCACCTGCAGTAAGAGGCGGTTTTTCCGCAAGAATTTCCTTTAAAAGTTTTAAAAGAGATATTTCCTTCTTGTTAAGATTTTTGCATGTGATCTTAGTTCATTATATGTTATATAGTTGATTAAGCACCCTATATGAGTTTAGGGCTAAGAAAAGTTATGAGAAAAGAAAAGAGAAGATAAAGATAAGAAAAGAAAAGGCCAAGGCCTTAAGAAATCCCCAAAAGTCAAGACTTAGGGATTTTAGCACGCAAGGTGCTCGAGAAAATGCCAAGGCATTTACAGATAAGAAAGAAAAGAAAGAAAAGCTATTTTATTTTCTAAGGCCAGTACCCGGCGTCCAAGGGCGTCGTTAAAGAAATCCAGGTGTCCAATTCCAAGGTCTTGGCCCTGGTAGACCAAGGTCTGCTCTATTAGGATTGGTGGCTCGCTACCCCAACCTTTTAGGGAACGCGCATATGAGATGGTACTTACGTCTTCAGTGGATCCAAGTGATTATTATTTTCAAGTATATGCTTTAGCAAAGTTTCTAAAGTTTAAAGAGTTTTCAAAAAGTTAAAGAATAGCTAAAGTTTCAAGTTGAGCCAAGAAAAGCAAGTTGAGATTTATTAATGCTTGAGTATGCATGTTTTGAGTTATACATGTTCTTAGTTTTCTTTCAAGCATATAAGTATCTCATATGATTTTCATATTGTTCAAGAAGCATGTTTGCACATTTCGAGATTTTGTGAGCTAGATAGTACTTACTAAGCTTTTTGCTTACTAGTTGCATTTCCTCTTACTGCAGATAAAGGTAAAGGCAAGCAATTCTGAAGGAAGGCGACGAGGCGGTGCTGAGTAAAGTGTGTGTGGTGGCTGATTTTGGAGAGATCTTTGAGACGAGACAATTTAGTTATTTGAATTACAATGTTATAGTTTATTCAAATTTCAAGTTCTTGCTTTATGGAGTTTAGCGAACATTTAAGCTTTGAATAGTTTTACATGCTCAATTTCTTAGGGTGAAGATTCCATGTCATTTCATTTAGCATATATATCCTTATGATGGCATTGGATGAGTAGAAGTGTGAGTAGTTGGAAATATTGATACTTTGTTAGAAATATAGATGCATGTGCCAAGATAGTATTAATTTCTCTTTGAATCAAGTTTTATTGCTTAAATATGTTTAGAAGAGTTGCATTCACATTTCATAATGCTTTAGCAAGGTTATAGAACATGTATTTGGTGTTATGAATGCATAGGAGTCAAGATTGGTACACACTCTATTGTTAAAGTTCATATAACCTTGAATAGCTTATTTCTTCCGCAAAAGTCCCAATCACAAGTTTATGGATTCATTTTGATTGGCTAAATTGATTGGAAAACTGGCCTAGAGTATAGAAATGGTGTCATGATTCTATTTGGCTCGAAAGTATAGGTTTGGTGGAGTTTTGAAGCAAGTGCCGAAATCTGAAAATTCTGTTTTCAGGCCTATCAGTCGACTGATACAGTATCAGTCGACTGATACCCGAAAGTGGAGTTGGGCGAGGCAAGTTTCAATAAGTTTCATCTTAGGAGTTTTTGAGGAAGAAAGTGTGACATGGTATCATGCATGACTATTAGAGTTAGTATATCATAGATAGATTTAAATTGAGAAGAAAAAAAAAAGATTTCCGCATTCTTTAGTCGTGCATTAGAGTCGAGAAGTAGACAGAAGTAACGATCCGTCTAAGGCAGGAGAAGGCGGGTCGCTACAGGTGGTATCAGAGCAGTTCCCATTCTCCAGCATCACACACACATCAGCATCAACCTTGCCGTCTTCAAGTAAGAAAGCTTTAAGTTTCAGTTTTTCTATTGCTCCTTTACTTAATTACAGTATAGAGAAATGCTTAAGTACTTACTCATATGTGCATAGAACAAGGAAGCATGTTTAATACCTTAGTATCACGGAATCATGTTTAATCCCTAGAATGGATATTAGAGAAATGCTTAAGTACTTACTTGATTTGCCCAAAAGTAAGTTTTGGGATTATGGCACGCAAGGTGCTTGATAAAAGTTTTGAGTAAGACCAAGGTCTTACTAAGCCCTAGAACGAGTTCTAGGATTAAGAAATGAGATAAGAATCAAGACCAAGGTCTTGTTATATCCTAAAGCAAGTTTGGGAACATTACCATTAAGTGTTAAGTTATACATTTGAGGACGTCCTAGAAAGGCCCAAAACGAGGAGCAAGCTCCTAGAGGGCAAGAGGCAACAGAGTCAGTACCCCCACCAAATCTCTTAGACGTGGTGGCTCAGTTACAGAGACAGTTAGCAGAACAACAGCAAGTTATTGCCACTAGGATGGCTAACCAGCAGGTCGTTATTATTACCTCGCCGTGGCGAATGTAGTGGCACCAGTTGTGATCGAAGACCCATCGATTACATCTGTAGTTCGGCAAGGGGAGTAAGGCAAGAAGCGTACCTCATTCAGTAGGAGAAACTGAAGCCAGGGAACTTCCCAGGCACAAGCAAACCATGGGATGCTTAAGCATGGTTCAAAACGTTGGAAAGAATAGTAGGGCTACTGGACTGGCATGAGGTAGAGAAGATAAAGTGTGCATCTTTCTGCCTTACGGGAGATGCTAGAATATAGTGGAAGAGAGTCAAGGCCAAGAGAAATGTCAGCCAGATGACATGGGCCGACTTCGAGACTGAGTTCTTCGAAGAATACTTTCACATGCAAGTAACCAACAAGCATTATGATGAATTCACGGAGTTCAGACAAGGAGAACTATCCGTGGATGAAGCAGTGAAGATGTTTAAGCGGTTAGCTCATCTGTGCCCAGAGCTAGTTAGCACAGAAAAAGAGATAGTTAGGCTAATGCTCAAGATGTTAAGGCCTGAGATAGCGTTGAAGGGGGCTAGCGGTGTTAAGAGGCTGCAAACCTCCGAAGAACTAATAAGTAGTGCTTTGATCACTGAGCACTACTTAAACAGTATAAAGGCCACCAGAAAGGTTGAACGATGAAGTTCTTAACAACCTTACCGTCAGGGAAGTAATGGCCTCTACTGAGAGGCTAAGGGCAGTATCAATCTAGATTTCCAACCGAGAGCTCTACAGTGACTTGTTAGTCCTTGAGATGAAGGATTACGATGTCATTTTAGGAATGGACTTCTTGAGCAAGTATAATGCTTCTATAGACTGCCGCAAGAAAAAGTCAAGTTCACACCAGAAGCAGAACCTTCATTTGAGTTTATTGGAGACCCAAGGAGAAAGATAAATAGGTTCCTACCTACCTTACAAGCTCAGAGAATGTTAGAGAAGGGGTGCTCTGGTTTTCTAGCTCATATAGTGGATGCGAGTCAAGGAGAAGGATTGAAGAGAGAAGAAGTGAGGGTAGTCTGTGACTATCCTGAGGTGTTTCCGAAGAGTTACCAGGACTCCCTCCCAATCGGGAAATTGAGTTTGAAATTGAGTTGGCCCCAGGAACCAACCCAATTTCGAAGGCACCTTATCGCATGGCACCAGCAGAACTGAAAGAATTACAAGAACAATTGCAAGAGCTGCTTGACAAGGGTTCATCCGCCCAGTCATTCACCTTGGGGAGCTCCTGTACTTTTGTCAAGAAGAAAGATGGATCTATGCGCTGTGCATAGATTATCGAGCTTGAATAAGGTAACCATCAAGAACAGATATCCCTTGCCAGATAGATGATTTATTTGATCACTGAAGGGGCTACAGTGTTCTCCAAGATAGATCTGCGTCTGGGTATCATCAGCTAAGGTAAAGGAGAGTGAATGCCAGGACGGCTTTCAGACAAGATACGGCCACTACGAATTTGTAGTGATGCCTTTTGGAGTAACCAATGCTCCAGCAGTCTTCATGGAGCTGATGAACCACATCTTCAGGGAGTATCTCGATAAATTCGTCATTGTATTTATTGATGATATTCTCATATACTCACAGACTCCAGAGGACCATGCTACACACTTGAGGATAGTGCTGCAGATCCTTCAGCAGGAGAAGCTCTATGCAAAATTCTCAAAGTGTGAGTTTTGGCTAGATCAGGTGCCTTCCTAGGTCACATTGTATCCAAAGAAGGCATTCAAGTTGATCCAGCCAAGATAGAAGCAGTCAGCAACTGGTGTAGACCCAAGAATGCCAGTGAAATCAGAAGCTTCTTAGGCTGGCAGGATATTACAGAAAATTTGTGGAGGACTTTTCCAGATAGCCTCTCCACTCACAGCCTTGACCAGAAAGAACAAGAAGTTTGAATGGTCAGATAAATGCGAGCACAGTTTTCTAGAGCTGAAGAAAAGATTGACTAGTGCTCCCATCCTGACTGTTCCAGAGAGTGACAAGGCCTTTGACATCTACAGTGATGCATCCAAGATGGGCCTTGGAGCTGTCCTCATGCAAGACGGTAAAGTAATAGCATATGCCTCCAGACAGCTCAAGGACTATGAGAAGAATTACCCTACCATGACCTTGAGCTAGCAGCTGTGGTTTTGCACTGAAGCTCTGGAGACACTACCTGTATGGAGTGCAGTGCAGAATCTTCACAGACCATCAGAGTTTGAAGTACTTCTTCACTCAGAAGGATCTGAATATGAGGCAGCGCAGGTGGCTAGAGTTGGTCAAAGATTATGACTGTGAAATCCTCTACCACCCAGGTAAAGCTAATAAAGTGGCAGATGCACTGAGCAGAAAATCCTGTGCAGCACTGATGTCCCTATCATCACTGTCTCTACCACTTCAGAAAGAAATAAAGGATTTTGGAGTCGAGGTAATAATTGGGCAACTTTCTGCATTGACTCTAGAGTCAACCCTGCTTGTGGATATACAAAGAAAGCAAAGTCAAGACCCAGAGATCCAGAAGATCAAGCAGGGGATCCAAGAGGCAGAAAATTCAGAGTTTCGAGTATCAGATAGTGGCATCCTCTATCTTGGAGACCGCCTTTGCGTCCCCAATGATGAGGAACTAAGAAAGAATATTTTAGAAGAGGGCCACAGTACCCCGTACTCTATGCATCCTGGTTCTACCAAGATGTACCAAGATTTAAAGAAAGGTTCTGGTGGTCTGGACTCAAGCGAGACGTGGCCAGATATATCAGTACCTGCTTGACCTGCCAGAGAGTCAAAGCAGAACACCAGAGACCAGGAGGAGTTCTACAGCCACTTCCCATTCCAGAGTGGAAGTGGGAAGAGATATCCATGGATTTATCACAGGTCTCCCAAGGACCACCCATGGACACGATGCAATATGGGTGATAGTGGATAGATTGACCAAGTCTGCCCACTTCCTAGCCATCAAGTTATCGCATTCGGTAGAGCAGTTAGCACACCTGTACGTGAAAGAAGTGATCAGACTTCACGGAGTTCCGAAGTCGATCGTTTCTGACAGAGATGGGCGGTTCATCTCCCATTTTTGGAGGTGTGTTCAGGACGCCCTAAGCACTAGACTTCAGTTCAGCACAGCTTTCCATCCCCAGACAGATGGACAAACAGAGAGAGTAAATCAGATTTTAGAAGACATGCTCAGGGCTTGTGCGTTGGACTTTAAAGGTAGTTGGTGCAAATTTCTGTGCTTAGCTGAGTTTGCCTACAATAATAGCTATCAGGCCACCATCAGGATGGCCCTTATGAAGCACTGTATGGCAGAAAATGCAGATCACCCATATGTTGGCAAGGAGCTGGTGAGAAGAAAGAGATGGTGTCAGGATTAGGAAGCCAGACTGAGCTTATAGATGAGACCACTCAGGCTATCCAGACGATCCTCCAGAGGATTGAGACTGCCCAGAGTAGACAGAAAAGTTATGCTGACACACGCCGTAGGCCACTTGAATTCCAAGTTGGAGATTCAGTATTTCTCAAGGTCGCTCCTATGAAGGGAGTGATGAGATTTGGTAAAAAGGGCAAGCTAAGTCCTCGCTACATAGGACCCTACAAGATCATAAAGAGGGTTGGTAAGGTAGCATATGAGTTGGACTTACCAGAGGATATGTCAGCTATCCACAGTACATTTCATGTCTCCATGCTAAAGAAGTGTATTCACGACCCTAGCCAAGTGATTCAGCCTCAGTCAGTACAGATCCAAGAAGATCTTAGCTATGAGAGTAGGCCGACACAGATAGTGGACAAAGCAGTTAAAAGATTAAGAAATAAAGAAGTGCCACTAGTGAAGGTCATCTGGCAGAATCAAAAGCATGAAGAGGCTACTTGGGAACGCGAGGACAGCATGAGAGAGAGATATCCAGAATCATTCTAAGTTCGAGGACGAACTTTTCATAAGGTATGGGGGATTGTAACGCCCCAAAATTTCCATTTTTAGTTCTTAAAATCCTTAGAATTATTTAAAAATGGTTTAGAAATATTCTAGATATTTTTAGAAATTTTTAGAATATTTTTATGGAATTTTCCGAGTCCGTTTAGTATTTTTAAAAAAGGAAAAACCAATTAAGGGCAGCAGGAGGTTCGAACTCGCGACCAGCACAGTGACCAGGCGCGCGCGTGACCAGCTGGGCTGGTCGGTTTTGTTGAAATAAATTGGGCGAAACAATAGATAAGGTATAGTTAGGTCAATCCGCCCCATAAATATAAATAGATAAGTTAAGAGAGGAAATTGGATTTTTTTGGTTTTCTCTCTTCCTCACCCTAGCCACGCGACCCTTCCCCTCTCCTCTCTTGGGCGAAACAACACCAAGGCCAAGAGGGCCGGCCAAGGCTCTCCTCCGAGAGATATTCCTATATTCGGGATCCCCGCGACGAAAGGAACGCGTAGGCGCGAAGAATTCTCCGAGATCTCAAGTTTCTCCCGAACCTCCGACGCCGTTCTTGGTTGTAAGTCCAAGATATCAAGGTAAGTACTGCTCACCTGCAGTAAGAGGCGATTTTTCCGTAAGAATTTCCTTTAAAAGTTTTTAAAAGAGATATTTCCTTTAGTTTAAGATTTTTCATGTGATCTTAGTTCAGTATATGATTATATATGTTGATTAAGTACCCTATGTGAGTTAGGGCAAGAAAACTATGAGAAAAGAAAAGAGAAGATAAAGATAAGAAAAGAAAAGGCCAAGGTCTTAAGAAATCCCCAAAAGTCAAGACTTAGGGATTTTAGCACGCAAGGTGCTCGAGAAAATGCCAAGGCATTTACAGATAAGAAAGAAAAGAAAGAAAAACTATTTTATTTTCTAAGGCCAGTACCCGGCGTCCAAGGGCGTCGTTAAAGAAATCCAGGTGTCCAATTCCAAGGTCTTGGCCCTGGTAGACCAAGATCTGCTCTATTAGGATTGGTGGCTCGCTACCCCAACCTTTTAGGGAACGCGCATATGAGATGGTACTTACGTCTTCAGTGGATCCAAGTGATTATTATTTTCAAGTATATGCTTTAGCAAACTTTTCTAAAGTTCAAAGAGTTTTCAAAAAGTTAAAGAATAGCTAAAGTTGCAAGTTGAGCCAAGAAAAGCAAGTTGAGATTTATTAATGCTTGAGTATGCATGTTTTGAGTTATACATGTTTAGTTTAGTTTTCTTTCAAGCATATAAGTATCTCATATGATTTTCATATTGTTCAAGAAGCATGTTTGCACATTTCGAGATTTTGTGAGCTAGATAGTACTTACTAAACTTTTTGCTTACTAGTTGCATTTCCTCTTACTACAGATAAAGGTAAAGGCAAGCAATTCTGAAGGAAGGCGACGAGGCGGTGCTGAGTAAAGTGTGTGTGGTGGCTGATTTTGGAGAGATCTTTGAGACGAGACAATTTAGTTATTTGAATTACAATGTTATAGTTTATTCAAATTTCAAGTTCTAGCTTTATGGAGTTTAGCGAACATTTAAGCTTTGAATAGTTTTACATGCTCAATTTCTTAGGGTGAAGATTCCATGTCATTTCATTTAGCATATATATCCTTATGATGGCATTAGATGAGTAGAAGTGTGAGTAGTTGGAAATATTGATACTTTGTTAGAAATATAGATGCATGTGCCAAGATAGTATTAATTTCTCTTTGAATCAAGTTTTATTGCTTAAATATATTTAGAAGAGTTGCATTCACATTTCATAATGCTTTAGTAAGGTTATAGAACATGTATTTGGTATTATGAATGCATAGGAGTCAAGATTGGTACACACACTATTGTTAAAGTTCATATAACCTTGAATAGCTTATTTCCTTCCGCAAAAGTCCTAATTACAAGTTTATGGATTCATTTTGATTGGCTAAATTGATTGGAAAACTGGCCTAGAGTATAGAAATGGTGTCATGATTCTATTTGGCTCGAAAGTATAGGTTTGGTGGAGTTTTGAAGCAAGTGCCGAAATCGGAAAATTCTGTTTTCAGGCCTATCAGTCGACTGATACAGTATTAGTCGACTGATACCCGAAAGTGGAGTTGGGCGAGGCAAGTTTCAATAAGTTTCATCCTAGGAGTTTTTGAGGAAGAAAGTGTGACATGGTATCATGCATGACTATTAGAGTTAGTATATCATAGATAGATTTAAATTGAGAAGAAAAAAAAAAGATTTCTGTATTCTTTAGTCGTGCATTAGAGTCGAGAAGTAGACAGAAGTAACGATCCGTCTAAGGCAGGAGAAGGCGGGTCGCTACAGCACCGCCCGCGCCTCCAACCCTAGGAGAGAGAGAAAAGGGAGGAGTGGAAGAATAATGAGAGTTAGGTTATGTTTCATGATGGCTTTATGAGGTATATATATGCTACAATAGGGACCATGAGGAGGAGTTGATTTTTGTTTCCTAATGGATCCTAAATACGATCTATTAATGATAACCCGGTCCACTAATGGGTTATCATTGAACTACTGCACCAACCCCTATAATAAAATATGGGCTCCACCATATTATGTGTACATAATCTCTCTGTGTTTAAGATCTCGCATGTCCATTAATTAATTAAATTACTGACAATTTAATTAATTAATTTCTAACTCCATGAGTAGTACCACTCAACCTTATCATCATGTCGGACCAAAACCACATGCAGGATTTACATGATGAACTTTATGAGCTCCTCAAGGGGACATCATCATCCTAACGCATTATGATACAGTTTCCTTCTATAATCGACGACATAACATGTAAAATAATATTATTTCTTAATTTACCTGGTCTATCGATTTAACGAATAAATCTCGTCCATTGGTAAATCAAAGAAATAGATATTAAGTACATGTGCCCGTTATTATATCGGGATTAAGAGCATGTGTTGGATCGATAGAGTCGATAGAGGGGGGGGTGAATATCGACAAAACTTTTCGAATTTATGGAGAGAGCAATTTGCACAGCGGAAAGAAATTAAGACACGCGAACACAGTATTTTTTACTTGGTTCGGAGCCTAGGTCGACTCCTACTCCAAGGCCCACGATCATTGATCGTTTACTTTGGGCAATTCTATATGAACGCAAAATCAGTTTACAGAAAGAGATTTACAAGTATAACACTATAAACTTTTAATAAAAAATTTCTTCTATTACCGACGTCCGGTTGTAGGTTGACTTTCCGGAGCAGCAGGACGTCGTCGCTCGAGTTGGGCAGTTTCTGGAACAAGGCGTGAGCACAGAAGAGCGTGGAAGCTTTGGTACGAAGTTGATATTGAAGGCTTGGGCGTTGGGTGCTATTTATAGCACCCAGGGGCGCCCTGGACGTCGGGGGTGCCCTGCCACGTGTCAGCCGATCCGGATTTAGCTCGGTCAACAGTTATCCCATTCGAATAGGGATAAGTTTGACTCTGGGGGCGCCTTGGTCGTAGAGGGTGCCTTGACTGACTTCTTCCACGCAGAAATCTCGGCTCTGGATAAAGCTGAAGCTTCACAGTCTTGGGCGCGGAGGCGCCCTGGCTGCTGAGGGCGCCTTGGCTGGTGAAGGCGCCTTCGCTGCTGAGGGCGCCTTGCTCAGTAAGCAGCTGAAGCCCTTTTTGCTTCGCTTGGTTCTGGTTCACCTTGAGGGCGCCCTGGACACTCAGGGCGCCTTGCTCAGCTGCTGCCTCACTCCTTTGAGGCTCTCTGAGTTGCAGACACACGTTCCTTCGGACCTGCATCAAGGGTTAGTCCAAAACACAATAAAATAATTAATTATTATTTTATACAGCCTTAGCTATCTTGGTTCTGACTTTGGTCTCCAAAATGGAGCCCTAGGTCGATTCGACGCCTACTGTTCCCTCGACGGGGAACGCGTCCTCACCTACTCCTCTCGGGAGAGTTTACCTGATGCCAACCGCTCCTTTGGTTGGACTTTTGCCTGACGGTCCTTTGTCAGGTCTTGGATGCCGAGCTGCCCTTCGCTCGGTGCCTAGCATTCCTTCGCTAGGGCTTTAGTCCCAAGCTGTCCTTCGCCTGGCGCCTAGTAGTCCTTCGCTAGGGCTTGGATACTGGCAGTCCTTCGCCAGTTGCCTAGCAGTCCTTCGCTAGGGCTTGGATACTGGCAGTCCTTCGCCAGTTGCCTAGCAGTCCTTCGCTAAGGCTTGGATACTGGCAGTCCTTCGCCAGTTGCCTAGCAGTCCTTCGCTAGGGCTTGGATACTGGCAGTCCTTCGCCAGTTGCCTAGCAGTCCTTCGCTAGGGCTTTGTCTCTGCACACTTAGTGAATATTGTTAGATCACAAACAAACTTAACTTTGAATCCTTTGCCAATATCAAAACAAGGATCGATATGGTGCTTCCTGCACCAACAGCATGTACATCATAATATCTGAAGTTTGATTCGATTATATAGTTAGTATAAATTAAATCACCTCAAGTCGGTCCTGCTCAATACACACAAAGTGTACTAGTGTAATTCTATAGTCAAGATAGACTAATACCAAATTATACTACAACCATTCCAATGGTTTGTCCAAAATCCCATCTTGGTTGTGAGCCACTACTTATACTTTACAAGGGATTGATAACATGATCTTCTGTGTGGCACGACACACGATGTTATCTACAATGTAGAATATTGAAAACCTCGTTAATCATTTTTTTACAATGTAGAATATTGGACAATTGTACACATATAATAAATATAAAATATAAAATAATGATTATGTGATTCTTATTCCAAAATTAGATATTCATACAAAAGCTAGGCTTATAGTATACATCTTAACACCAGGAAGGGCTTTTAGGCGCTTGGGATGGACTATTTAAGCGGCTTCGACTAGAGCCTTGAAACATTAATTCTCTACACTTCTCGCGCTCAAGTGTTAGTCTGAAAGCGACTCTACGACGTTGTAATGCTCCAGCAATGATGCTCTAGTTTAGATCTTCTAAGTTGTCGATATTCTTTAGTTCTTGAAATTTGTACTTTCATTTTACATCTCTTTGTAAGAACTTTGGGATTGATAATGATTGCCCATAGTATGCGATTAAGAATTGTGGGCTTTTTGAGTAGGAGTCATCACAATCACAGACTCTGAATCAAATAAAAAGAAATTGAGTTAACATATCTTTCTTTATTTCTTCCATTGCGTGTTAACTCTTATTGATCGATTTCCGAAAAAGCCACGAGTGTTATTCATCCCTCCTCTATCTCTCATAATGACCCTATAATTTAGTCTTAAACAGTGCCTAAAGGAAGCCTCGAGATTCATGAAATACAAAAGATTCTCTATGTTTCCACAATAGGAAGTCATATGTATACTCAAGTTAGTACGCATTCGGATATTTTGTACATTGTTGAAGTATTGGACAGATATTTAAGCAACCTAGTAATGTGCAATAAAGAGGGTAATGAGATATTTAAAGAGAGCTAGTGATTACATGCTCACATATAAGAGGTCAGATACTCTTGAGATCATCTGATATGCTTACTCTAATTTTGCTAGATGCCAAAATAACATGAGATCCACTTCAAACTATGTTTTTCTATTGGTTAGTGGAGCTATCTCTTGGAGAAGTGTCAAACAGGCATTGACAACTTCTTCCACCATGACAGCTGAGTTATAGTATGTTATGAGACGTCTAATCATAGAATATGGCTGAAAATTTTGTATCTTTAGGTTGCCAATTTTGGGAAGAGTTGAAAAACCACTGACGTGTTTTTGTGACAATAGATCCATTGTATTATACTCTCTAACAATAATAGGAGTTTAACAAAATCGAAGCATATGGATATCAAGTTCCTTGTTATGAAAGAAAGAGTACAAAATGGATAGATTTCGATAGAACACATAGGCACAAACTCCATGATAGTAGATCCTTTTATGAAGGGTTTGCCACTCAATGTCTTCTATGAGCATACCACTCATATGAGTATTATTCAATTTGGTAAAATCTAGATCTAATGAGAGTTTGTACTATATATGTTTTCTATATATGTTTGGTTATATCTATGAACTTATGTATTTAGAGATTTTTCTGATCAGATAGAAAGTTTAATATTTACTTCATTACACTTTGTGTAACTTTAGTTAAAGTTTTTATGTCACTTTGGTTAAGAATGACTAATTGAAAATTGATATGAATAGATCACCTTACATATAATTTTCATACCACACATTCATAATGGATATATGTCATTTAATTATATTGATGTGCGTGACCATTGATGGTTCAGTTGTGAGAGATACAACGAATACTACATTAATCTTATGTCTATATAATTAATTGACAAGATTATTAAGGAAGCTCTGTGACTATGATGACAAAAGTTTTGATCTCCTTAAAGTTAACATATTTATAAGTTTACTTATATAGCCCATGGAAGATTATTAGAATTTTATGGTCATAATTGTAATTATAAATGTATATGTCATCAATTAAATAAGTCATATATTAATATGATCAAATTTAGAATTAACCAATTTGACTTAAGTGTTTAATTATTATGAATAGAATAATATGGATCTCATGTGTAATTTTCTGATTTATTGAAGGGTCATATTAGAAATAGATAAATTTTGGATTCTATAAATAAGAGTTAATTATAGTCCCGTTTGCAGAGCGATGTTTTATATTTTGTTTCCTATTGACAAACTTCTCAGAAAACTAATTAGAAAGTCTATAAATTGAGGATCATCACTCATGATTGATTGTAAACTATGGTTTATGATATGCTTCTATAATTTTATTCATGGATAAATGATATCTAGGCATTAGAAATACCAATTAGTAGAGCAAATTAAACAAGGCAAATGAATGATTCAATTGACGCAAGGTTTCCTCCAACTAACGGTTAAGTGAATTTGGTAGTCAACTTAGGCTGAAATGTCGATAAATAAAATATTTTTTCTCATGAGTTAACTGACAGAAATATTATGACCAATGACTAATAAGAATTAGTCGTTGATCGATAAGTTTAATTTCAATTTCTTGTAATCATTAGACAAGATACGGTTTGAAAATGTGAAGTTTATCATCAATAGTTGACTAATAAAAATACAACAATCGACTAATAAAATAATCGTTCGACAATTCAGTCAAGCGATAAGAGCAATCGGCTAATGACTTAGTAGATGATAAATTTTTAATCTAAGAGATTCCATCCAGATTTTATCCGGATATGATTGTAAGAAATAGTTGATCAATGAAACAGTCAACAAAGAAAATGATTGGAATGTGGTCAAACCAATTTGGATTATTTGACTGATAAAGAATAAGCAATCATCGGATTACTCAGTCATTAAAAGAACTCCAAATGATTTAGTCATGAGTTCATTAAAATTAGTCGATTGATAGATTTAATTAAACTTGTCAACTAATGGGGTAGATTCTAGAAAACAATAAACAGTTGACCATTATAGATTTCTATAACATGATCAATCACAAGGAAAGTGTTGTTGCATTTTAAAATAATAAGCAATACACAAAGTAAAAAACCATGAGCACAGAAAATTTTTTAATGTAAATTTTATTCTTGATATTTATTTGCCATTTGTTATATTTTTCACGTATATTAATTGATATTTGTATGAATATTTATTCTAATAAGTATTGGATCAATTTTGAGTGGTATCATTAGGTACCTGATCTTTTCCATATAAAAGATCATTGTGATAGAATAAAATATCCTCAATAATTTATCTACTTATATTTTATATATCTTATAGTGGGATTGATTTTATTGGATTATTTAAAATAAACGATATCATTTTCTATTTCAATAAATATTATAAGAAATAAATTTATAAATGATTTCATCACCTCTAAAAATGTCCAAAGAAAAGAAAAGATAATAATTTCAATAGTGATCCATTACCATAGATAAGAATTGGAGTTCCAAAGCTATTGAAGAAAAAAAATCCATGAAAAATATGATGGATTTTTAATTTTTTTTTTTTTTTTTAAACAAGGAGTTCATCGCTAAACCTAGGCCCGTATTGCGGTTCGTCTTCCGGTCAAAACCGCGATAGCGAACCGAGCGGTCTACGAACACGACCCCGCGGCGGAAAATAAAAGGGTGTGGCGTTAGCGGAGCGAGCTGCGAGCGAGAGAGACCCACGCACGCCTTCCCTCCCTCCCTCGCAAACGCACAAGCGCTACCAGAAGGAAACAAGGAGCCGAGCGAGCGTTTCCAGTTTTGATTCGATTGCGATTTTGAGAGAGACGAGAGTAAGATCGAAGCAGGCAAGAAGGCAGCGCGGCCCCATTCGTCGCCGTATTGGTCGCACCAACCGCTGCGGCGAACCAAATCCAATCGACCGCGACGTGGCAGGATTCCTTCCCCGCCGTCCGTAAGATTCCTGTTCTGTTATCAGCGATCTGAATGGTCATTTAGGGCTCCGAGTTCTTCCAAATTCTTCCCGACATTTGAGAAGAGGTGGAATTTTGTGACCCTTTTTTTCCCCCTTTCGTGTGCTCCTTTTTTTGTTTTCATTTCCATTTTTTGGCCTAGGGGTTGCCTTTCTTGATTTGCGGCAGTTATGGTTGTTTGAGACTTCTATATCCTGCCCCTCTTGAGAGAAGTGAGTCCCTGGAGGGGCTCTGTATGCGGATTCAGTGGATTTGGTAGATTAACTCTTCTGATGATGCTAATTTAGAGCCAATGGGGATGGCGTATTGAAAAGATTCACGGTTGGTCTATTTCGAGACATAGTACGGTTGGATTCTACTGATGGGATATTTAGGGATAGGAAATAGATTCGTTGGATAAATTTGTTATAAATTGTCCAATTATAGAGAGTATTAGCTGTATATAGATAATGGTCTCTGCTGCCAATGGAGAGAAATGAGCCTGCATTGGTTCCACAATGGTATAAGTTAGCAAATGGGAGCAGTTCCAACAATACCTTGGACATCAGCACTTCCAAACGTTCTGGTGATTGTTGCTATGCCTTCCTTATGATTCTTATGTTCAAATTTCCTGTATTGCCGCTAAAAATTTTTATGCTGATCCTGTTTATGGTTTTTTATAGATGAAAATGGTGTGGGCTGTGGCTCAGGGAACAGATTACTCAGTAACCATGAAAAGATTTTCAGGAGGAGTTTAAGCTCTAATGGGTCTGCTGCTCAAGATAGAGGTAACTCTGCTAAATCACAGGCTTACAATAGTTTCCGTAGGTCTCATGACAAAAACCAGGAGAGGGATTTTGATTCCTATGATAGGGAAAATAGATCATTGTTTGTTGACAATGAATTATACTATCATGATTCTTTTCTAAGAGTTAGGACTGAAAAGGATGCCTTTAGACGTTCCCAATCTATGATAGCAGGAAGGAAACTTGACTTCTGGCCTGAACCACCTGTAAGTTGTGGGAATAATACTAGTCCTTTGGGAAGTGTAATTGGAATCACTGACAGAAAATTTGAGAAGGATTTTCCATCTTTTCAAGCTGAAGGGAGGCAAAACTTCCCAGATTCTGTTGGCGCATTGCCTCTTGGTCCTAAGACTGCTGTCCATAGTCTTCCTGTTGCAACTCCCATCATCAATGGAACTTCAGCTCTAGCTGAAGTACCTGTAAAAGTTGAAACTGATGGAAATTTGCTTTCATCAGCAACTGGAAGCACAATGGCAGAGACACTGGCACAGAGACCTTCCCTAGTTGGTAATGCTTCTCAGGTAATTTGTAAAATGCAGAAATACTTTCCTTTTTAAAAAAAAATAGGTATGTGGTTTCCATTAACATGGCATTTGTCTGTTTTGTAGTCATCCGTTGACACTCAGAGGATTGAAGAACTTACTCTAAAAAAATGCAAACAGCTGATACCTGTGACTCCTATGCTGCCTAAAGCCTTGGTTAGCTTCCTAACTTGCTCCTTGGTGAAATACTGAAATATAGTTTCCTATTTTTATGACATTGATCAATGTATTATCCTTTCCTTCATTGCCTTCATTTAATTTTAGACTTATGTACAATTTCTCTCCACGTTGTTAAATGATTATCTCCTCTAATAAAATGATTATACATCTAGGGTTTGAATGATAAGCTATTGATTTTGTAGAAACTATGTAGGATAACAAGTTTGATTTTACCAGCTTGTGTGGATTCTTCTGAAGACAAACAATTAGGTATAATGTTATAAATGTAATATGGGAATTTATTAGAAATCTTTGACATGAATTAGAAATTAATTTGCATCCATTTGATTGTAAATTGAGGATGAGTGCTTAAGTGGGAAGCTTATTGGAGGTTTTTGTGATCTTTCAAGCATCCTTTGACCAAAGAAAACTTTTAGCTCTAGTTGAAACTCTTAACTATTCTATACAGAATAGAGTTTTGACTCTTAAAAAACAACACATATGAAAAGTTGGATTAGCATTGTCCAAATTGTTCAAATGGTTTTATAGGATAACAAGTTTGACTTCTCCCGATTGCTTTCTCATTTGATCAGAAACTCATTTTGTCCATTGGATAAACATGCAACACTACCATGTTAAATAAGTAACATTATCACTGATGATGTTTGCTGCCTTAGATGGATCTTGCTGATAGATGGTCAAATGGTGACCCGTATCTTCATCAGTGTCCCAATTAGTTCAACTTAGTTTGTTAGCATTTGTAGAGTCTTAGTCCTGCCAAGCACCAAAATTAGTACCGGACTGGGACTTGAATCTTGGAAGGTGTACATCTTTCAAAGACAATTATTCAGCAACATGGACTCCAATCACCAAGTAGCATATTGGTGTTAATCCAAGAATCTGCTTAAATTGAAATTGTTGTCTGTATATAATATGTGAACTAAGTTAGTCATATTTTCTCAACGCTTCTCCTGTTGATATTTTTAAACTCCATTCTTTTTCAACTCACTTTAATCTCTTTTATTTCCCCCCTCAATTTATGTGATACCCTAGGTTAGTCCTTTGATGATGAGCTGCGTACTAAATGAATCTGATATATAAGCTTAAATCTACAAGCTCCTATTATCTGAGTTTAAGCATTTAGAATCTGTCTTGGCCCAAAAGAATTAGTTGGTTTGTTTTCTCATCTAGGAAAATCATGACAATTCATATTAATGTGGGCTTGATTATAGATGTTGTAGGATGCATAGTAAAAGGCTTCCTATGTAATGTTGGGGTCACTATTGAGGATCACATGCCCAATTATACATGATTTTAGATATGGGTTAGATTTTTGGTCTTAGACTGAGTTATTTTTTTATTTATTTTTACAAGGACGTCAAGCTTTAAATGGTGGAGATTGTAATGTCCTTGTTCGTAGTCCAGTTTCAGATTGTGGGTTATGGGCTAATGAAAAATGCTTGGTAAGCTTAAATTGGTGAGCTAGTATAACTCTGGATTTGACCATTTTATATCAGTGGTTGGGCCACAATCCTCTCATATATTATGGCTGTGACAGTTGAAGGTATTAAATAAGGGTTTCAAAGTGTTATTGTGCACTCAATAAAATTGAGATGAATCTAATTCACAATTTTTCTTTTTCTAGTCTATTAGTCGGTGTTGTCCTGACTATTAGTATTAACTTCACAAAACTTATTCCTCCATTTATCTCTATGCTACTATGTTACGCATGCAGTCTAGTATAAGTTCGCTTTTTTCTTTGCATGTTTCATGACTGTTATTTTTTTTTTTTGCTCAAGGGCTTGAAACCTAGTTTAAACTATAACACTCTTTCCAACTTATTCTTTAGAGTGAAGGAAAGATTGAAGAAAACTAATTTTATTTGTTAAAAATACAAAAAGGTATGTTCTGATTTGAGATTCATTGCATGTGAAATTGAGCTTTCTACCTATTTCATGGAAGCAATATAGAGAAAATTAGGGGAAAATAGCCTTTTGCCTCCCTCTACCTTTTTATCCAAAGAAAACCGAGAGAAAGTGGCACTATGAAAATCTTTATATCACTTTATTTCCTTCCTTCGTGGAAACACGCAATGAAGATTTCATAATGTGGAATCTTTAAACTCAATTAAACAAAGAGAAAATGACATCAATTTCTTGCATTATATTTGATGTGATAAATCCTTCAATGATTTTCTTTGTAATGTCTATTCAATTCATATGTAACTCTAGTTGCTATGTCCATTTGGTGTTAGAATGTTAGTCAAACAACATGATCTATTGCTTGGTCTAGTAGTAAGCAAGGTAGATGTGGAAGAATTTCTGCTGAAGGTCTGGGGTACGATTCTGTATAACAGTATGTTGGGAGGGTCTTAACTTGTAGCTTCCCTTGAACAGGGAGTTATCTTACATCCAACATGGTGTGAGAACTAAATGTCTAAAAATTTGACAAGATCCATGCACTACTATAATTAGTCCTAGGGCTAAAATGCCTTTTTAAAAATCAAATTAATGTAAAATAAGTAAAGACAGTATTAGAACCTTTCTAAGAGGTGGGATTGTTATGTGACTGATATTAATGCTGATTACAAACACCCATCAAATAACTAATTTCATATAGTATAGGAATCTTGTTCTCATGAAGAGTGTCTTTGGTTAGTTGTTTATTAGCAAAAAGAATCCTTAGATTGTTTTATATTATTGTATGATTTTGAATGATTGCTGCAACAGAGAATACTATGGTGTTCTAGTACGCATTGCAAAACTATCAGATGAGTACCAGACATCATGTTATGAATTACTGTGATTAGGGTAATCGTTTGTGATGATATCCATCCTTTTGTTACTATTAACTACATTGGTTGTGCTGATTTTTCAGTGATTCATTCCCCTACTAACATCTCATATTTTGCTGGGGAAGTTATTTTTGAATGCTTGATTTATTCATCATCTGCATTCTGAGATTATCTATTGCTTCCAGAGTTGCAACTTATCAGAGAAGGCAAAATCCAAGAGTGCAAGGGGTGGAGGTGGAGATTTTAGTTCTTTTGCAAAGGGTGGCCATCAGATAAACCTTGTTGGCCGAACACCAGCTAGATCTGACATTGCAATGACGCATCATGTTGGAAACTTTCAAGTCCTAAATCGAGAGAAGAACATCATCTCACCCATTACTGCAGACAGTTCCAGTCTTGGCAAAGCCAATGACCATGTTGGGCTTGTTCCATCTGCTGCTGTTGTTCCTTCTAAGAGCCAATCTTACCAAAAGCTTAAAGGGAACAGCAGAAATGGTTTGTTAACACGATCCTCTGTTGGGGAACGAAAACTTCTTTCTCATGCACAGAAGAGGAATGATTTCTTCAATTTATTAAGGAAGAAATCATTAAATCCGACAGGCTCTATTCCGGAGCCAGATTCTCTTGGACCAGCAGACGACCTGCAAAGTGTTTCCTCAGATAGTATACAGAACTGCCAACCTGGCTTGGATTGTTCAGCAGAAAATAGAAATTTTAGTACTGATGAGCCTGATCGACTCTATGCTGAAATCGAAGAATCCCACTCATATTTAGACTCTGTTCTTGACCCGGAGGAAGAAGAAGCTTTCTTGAGGTCACTTGGGTGGGACAAAAATGCCGGTGAAGAAGCTCTGTCACAAGAGGAGATCGATGCTTTCCTCAAGAAGGTTACTTTTCATTTGCCTCATTGTGTTCGCATCATATCTTTCTATTGCTTTCTTATTCACATCCTTTTTGCAGTACGAAACACAAACACGGCGACCATTGAAGATCTCCATCAGCTAGCTAGAGATTTTCCCAATCCAGGTATTTGGAGAACATGGAACATGAGTTGTTTGAGTTGGCGAGGAGGATTAATCTGTTATTTTAGTTGGTTGTCCTTAAAGTTATAGATAAATGATTTATTTGTTCGTTCTTGAATATGTTCTATGGTTCTGTTCATCTCGTATAATACAAGAATATATTTTACATTTTGATTAGGCTTTTGGTCTTGTGTAGAAAAATAATATTCTGTCAATGTAAAATGACTGCTGGGAAATGTTCGATTTATAGTTGACTGAAATGATCATCTATTGTTGTTAAACACAAGAATAGAAAATTAAAATTAGAAGCAAAAAATTAAAGAAAATCTTACACTAACACCGTCAGCATAAATTAGATAAAAAGGATTCTTATAGGAGCCAAGAATTGTGTAAAACTCGACAATAGTTTACAAGGGCAATTCACATGCAAAACGCAATGTTTATCTGATGGTAATCGCTGGTTCAAAGGGCATTTCATGTGGAAATTAATCACGGTGAAACATCCCATTTATCAATCTAGTTGAGGGTTTCTCAAACCTAAAACTCATGTTAAATCAGCATTTCTCAGCTTGTTTAGTGTTTTTTAAAAAAAAATGCAATGAAAAATTATGATTAATGATTTTTTTGTTATGATAAATATTTTATTGGCAAAAATAATTTCTTTGTAAAAGAGTGATAGTCCTATTTTTCACTTGTTTATAAATACTTTACTCTATCCTTCACCTCTGCTCTTGTTCGTGCTAGTTAAGTAGACTAGTCAAGTTGATTGAGTCTATCATGTTAAGGTTTTTTTATAATCCAAATATCCAAGTTTAAAATTGACCGTCCAATCCCACAAAAATTTCTTACCTACCATTGGAGTAAATTAGGAAGTACAAGTGAATCTAACGGACGACTTAGTATCACAAAATTTTCAAACTCCAAAAAGTAAAAAAAAAAATTGATCATAAGTTATTAAGTAGGATGGGTATGACAATCACATCAATTATTCTAAGTGATAATGATTAATCAAGTAAGGTAATAATGAATATGGGATGATCGATCTGGTCCCATAAAAATTTTTCATTGATCGCTGATCTCGGGCCAGCTTATGTGTATCCTTGCCCAGCAGCCTGGCAACCCGTCGGGAGGAAATGGGCTTACGGGCCCCAGGAGTCCGTCGAATGTAGGGTCGATACAGGCAGATCGGCTCATTTCCCCCGAACATTAGGAAGCATTAGCCCTGACCAAGACCAAGAGGGACAGAAGCCCTGAAGGCCCCCGAGTCCCGGAAATCCTGGGTAAGAAAGTGTCGAGTCAGGAGAGTCCCGAGTCGGAGAAATTTCGACTCACCGCATCCCTAAGCTTGAATACTCTTGCGCCAGGGGAGTCACAACGCGAAGTATTCTGAAGTCATAAGCGGGCCAGCTCCACGCACCTCTCGGCTCGCCTCCCAGACGGACGCTTGGCGGCCCACGCTCCCCGGGTACAAGCCAACCTAGGGCCCGAACGCTCACCTACGTGCAAGTCGTAAGCGGGCATGCCCCCGCGTACTTCCCAGCTCGGGACCCAACCTGGTGCGTGGCGGCCCATGCTCTGTAGGACCTCCCAAGCCAGAGAAGCCTTCACTCAAAGTACCGTCATGTCATAAGATCCCCGAGTTAGGAGCGCCCCGAGCTAGCAAAATACTCGGTCATCAACCATATTATCTCCGGGTCAGCCAAATTTGGGCGTTCATCCCGAACCACACGCACCACGACTCATGCATCATATCTTCGCTCGAGACACCTTCCTTAACTTGGGAAGCATAGTCGCTCTCGATAACTGTGAACACTCTGAGCCCTGAGTCGACTCCAACACTCTGAGCCTCCAATCGGCTCCAATACTCTGAGCCCTAAGTCGGCTCCCATATTCTGAGCCCTCAGTCGGCTCCAATACTCTGAGCCCTCAGTCAGCTCTCATACTTTGAGCCCTCAGTCGTCTCCAATACTCTAAGCCCTCAGTCGGCTCCCATATTCTGAGCCCTCAGTTGGCTCAAATACTCTGAGCCCCCAGTAGGCTCTTCGCTATACGCCCTTAGTTTGTAGCAGTACTCTAGGTCACCAGTCGGCCCTAGCCTTTGAGGTTTTGTCGTGACACATCAAAACAATGACTCCCTGACACGGGGCTAGCAGAAGAAGTACGGGGTCGGGGCAAGTATGGTATCATTCCGGCGCGAATCGCGAATATCCCGCTGACGTCATGATCTTCCTGCAATACCCTGACGCTCCGTACTACGACCACATACGTCCGTGTCAAACCGAGCGGCGCCCGACAGCGCTAGCCTTTAAGTTGACAGTGCCCTTTTCCTTATTCCGGTATGCGATACACTACCCTGCCACCTCTAGGTATGCCCTACTTTGTCCTTGCTACGCGACAAAAGTAGCAGACTGGGCAGAAGCTGTCAGCTCCTCCGGCTATATAAGCCTCTCCACTCCACATCCCCCAAGTACACACAATAGTGTTTTCGCTACTGTTCTATTGCCTTCATTGCTCTTCCACCACCGGGAACTGACTTGACCGTTGGAGTGCTTTGCCAGGGACTTTTCCCGGCGAGTTCTAACGGTCTTTGTCTTGCAGATTAGGAGATAGCGTCGAAGCCATCATCGACGGTTCGTGATCCTTGGGAGATCACGTGCTCTTGGGAGTCCACCTCGCTTCGCGACAGGATCAACCGCTAAGGTAAATCAGAAAAGTGCACATGAAGGTTCATTCTGACAATCAATATTCTCAAGTCTGAAAAAACTCTCGATAATACACCACAGCTGAGAATGCTAGTTGTCCATGTGCATTTTCTTGATTTATCTTGATGATAGATGAAAAATTTCTATAAGATTGGATTGATCCTCTCTCAAGTTCAATATATTTTAACCTGATTAATCATTTATTTTTCTTAAAGTGATAATGGGTTGATTCATACGACTTGGCTAGGCGGATGAATCCATGAGGTGAGCTAAGAAAGCCAATCCATTTACAATGATTAGGTAATCCAATTGGTCTTTGTGAGTCAATCAACTTGATTAATTTAGGCGGGTTGATTAGTTTGGGAGGGCTAATCAGTTTGGATAGGTCAATCGACTGCTTGTTCTATAGAGGGAGTTGGTTGTCCTCCTAGAATGGATTGATGGTTAGTGCATGAGTAGTAGCATCTGTGAATTATCTTTTCCGTGTTGGCTCTAGAACGGATTGATCAGGGTGCTAGAGTGAGCGAATCATCTTTTGTCATCTATGAAAAGAGTTGGTCGAAACAGGTTGATCAATCTGATTGATTGATCGATTGAAATAGGATCAGAATTACAATTTGATCAGTCAAAACAAATTGTTCAATCTGATTGCCTAAAGAGGTGGATATGATCAGTCATAGCAAGGTTGGTTGATGTGATCAATCAAAGTATGGTTCGTCGAATTAGTCCATGTGACTAAGTCAATTCAAATGAGCTAAGTAAGCTCAAAAGTCCCTTTAGAGAGATGTCTTGCAAAATAAAATAATAATAAAAAATGGAAAACACTAATTGAAGAGCATTATATGAGAAAAGTCTTGGTTGACTAATTTAATGAATAGTAAGTTTTAGAGGATATATTCACAAATCCAGAGGCTCCCTGAGAAGTTGATTGATCAAATTTTAATGTTTATTGATAAATTTTTTCAAAACTAAAGTTGGCTGACACAATTTTTTAAAAGGAATTTCGTCGACCAATCTCCACTATTGGTTAACTCAATAATGAGTGTGTTTCTAGATTTTCTTGAAATCAATTGACCATCCACAACTTGAGAGCCAACCTAAAATTCTAAATTAAGCCAACAAATAATCTGTCACGTAACAGTTTGACATTGCTTTTGATGGAGCTCAAAACATGGATCTAGACCCTCCTACATCAACCATGATAGTCTTTATTTTTTTTTTTAATTAACACTATCTATTCAATTTCCGTTGATTAATCATAAAAGTGACTGATTTAGTTTATAAAAATTTTCCATGGCCAACTATAATTAATTTAACAAAATAATTTATTTAAATATATAAAAAAATAAATATGATTACTATATTTTAAAAATATAGAATAAAAATATTTAATATTCAATTAAAAATATAGAGTACTATTAAAATTATATTTCTCGGATTCATCTGAAATCAACTCATTAATTATTATAATGATAATAATTTTTTATTCAACATAGATGACTATATAATATATAAAACTCATCTTTTATCTTGTTATGAAGAATTATCATAACAAATTTTATATTTAGAAAAACTTGTTTCATTGTTGTCGTAAAAATGGAAAGCAATTATAATGATCAAGAACATTATATATATATATATATATATATATATATATATATATATATATATATATATATATATATATTATATATATATATATATATAATATTTGCAAGTGTTATTAAAGTACTAGTTAAAAAAATAAAAAATAAATAAACTAACTCATTAAATATAAAATTATGATATTAATTAAAATCTAATTAGATTTAAACTAAAATTAATGAGCATGAAGATAAAAATTATATTAATTTAAATAAAAATTAATTAATATTTAATTTAGTAAAATTATAGTTGAATCAAGTGATAAACTAAATCTTCTTTTGAAAATAAATTAGAATATGTTAAAAAAAGTCTTCTCTTTTCTATTCTACTTCCTCTCTTACACGCACGTGCAACAGTTCAATATTGACCTCTGTAAACCGTCTTGGCCACGCCTCTCTGTTTTTAGTTTTTATTTTTCTCTCCTTCTCTTGTTTTTTCACCCACTATAAAAAATCTTATCATTACCGACGAAATTTACTAACGAAATTTCGTCGGTAATGATCTTTACCGACGGAATTACGACGGAAAAAAAGTCAGAATATTAATTATCGGGATAATATTTTCGACGGAAATATAGTCTGTCGGTAAAAATATATACCGACCGAAATATTTCGTCGGTGACCACCAACGGAGATCCTGTTCCGTCGGTGATCACCGACGGAAAATCAGAGTTTCTGTCGGTGATCACCGACGGAATTAGACTTTCTGTCGGTGATTACCGACGGATCCATTGTTTCCTTCGTAAATATACCGAGAGTTAGTTGGTAGCGGGGGAATACGCCATCGACGGAAATACTATTTCCGTCGGTAAATGCTGACGGAAACAGTGTTTCCTTCAGTAAGTTTATTTCAATGAGACTCATCTCATAAGCAACCCAACTTAAAATTTTCAATGTTTACTATACATATAAATATTTATTTAATAGATGATGCACCTAATCCATAACTTATCTTTGATTGGATTGAATTGAAAATTTTTCAGCCCATCAAAATTTTGACGAGCCAGACCAAAATTTTAGTCGGCCGATCCACACAGACAGACCTATTTGACAACTCTAAGAGAAACACAGAAAGCAAAACAACTCCACGAAATTGGCGTTTCTTTGACAGTAATGAATATACACGCTTCTACAAATTAATTAATTAATGATACAAAATAAATTTTGGGACTGACCTTCCTTGATAGAAATAACAGTAGCAGAAAATCGATAGATAGATAAATATATAGAGACAGAGAGTCTGCTGATGAGATTCACTAACTGTAACAAAACAATCAAGTTCTTCATATACAATCAAAAGTGAAATCCAGTTCAACATAATTAACAATCCTCAATGAAGTCGTAAAACCAACTCGTAATAATAGCACAATTCTTTCAGTATTACCCCAGTAGTTACTTGCAAATGCTGTACCAATTGAGGTAGTCATATACAACCCTAGCAGTTAGTGAACCTCCAGGAGTTGAGAACCACTGAGCCTCCAAGTATGAAACGCGTTCCAGAAATTGAAGCATTGTGCAAAGCCATGGTGCGAGCCTCCTCGTAGGTGTTATTTAAAACAGTAAATGTAATATGCACCAAAGCAGCAGATAATAAAATATATAGATGCAGGAATCTAATAAAGGAAAAAAACAGAGTTAGGAATAGTTATCCGATTGAAGCGCCGGCGTGCCGACTGTCCTTAGAGAATTGATTGTCGTCCTATGGTGCAAAGGCTCCTGGCAAAACTCTCCCAAGATCCGACAACCACGCGGCGTTCGTAGGTGCACTCCAAGACGAACGCTGCCCTCGGAGACAAACTCAGATCGCACAAGGTGAAGCCTCAAGACCCAAAACCGATGAAACGCTCGAAGAGAAGAGAAAATGCTCAAAGAGAAGAGAAAGAAGAGAAGCAGTGAATGAATTCTCTGCATTTTTCCACTTCTTTTATAGATCTGAAGAGACAACGAGTGCCTCTTCACATTCGCGCTGAGTCCGCAAGGCGTCGCGCCGTGCGCGACGCTGAGGAAAGTCAGCCTGTTGATTTCTCAAAAAAAGAAATAAAAGAATAAATAAAAGAAAAGAAAAGAAAAGAAAACTAAATTGGTTTATAAACAAAAATCTGCAAAAACGAACTGGGCCGCCCGCAAGCGCGAGGCCCACGGGCTGGGGATTTGCAGCCCCCTTGCGCAAAATAATCGCGTGCGTCGCACCCGATTTATGGATTTTCGGCCCAAACCCCCTGAAACCACCTGGTTTGGGCTCAGCCCACGCATGCGTGTAGGTCCTCCTAAGCTTTCTAAGCATAGTAGGAATGACTTCATATATAAAGCCTTCCAACTCTCTTAGCTTAGCAATGTGGGACTAAACACATACACCAAAATGTTTGAAATTCAAATAAAAATCAACAGTATGTTGGCGTCCCAACAATGAATATCACTTCATCCTGAGACCTGCATCACAAGCCATGCTCAGTCTCAGATGGCTTCGTGCCTTTATATTCTAAATGCATAATGACAATGAATGCATCACAGCCCGATACCAGCCCCCACAAATTTTAAATTATTTTGGTAGAAAAACAAGTCTTGAGGCTTTGTCGTAATGAGCTTTCAGTGAAAATACCTTCCGATTTGAATTTTCACCTCAATAAACCAATCTTATTCACACAGGTTTAAAGTGAACTAAGTCTTGAACTTAAACCTTTAATATGTGAAAAATCAATTGGCAACAACTCATCACAGGCGACAGTTGAATCCTTCTGGGTTGGTGCATTACGGCCATGCCACTGAATCTTGTTTCATAAGTGTTAAGGAGAGTTGCCCAGACCCCCCACACTGCGGCCTCACAATTACACTTACATAGGTGAGTTCTCCAAGGATGTACTGCAAGCATCCTATCATAAATGTTGAGGATCGGTAGAGCTAGAGGGGGGTGAATAGCTCTCTTTTGTTGATTCTTTTCCTTCCAAGCAGAAATCAAAGTCTACCCACCACCAAATCCAATGCTAACACTTGTATTTACTTGGTCTCCACCTCCTTGAGGTGACTAATCCAAGGGTCCACACCAGCGATCGCAGATTTCACTATCAAACCTCCTTCTCGGAACAACCCCGAGGGTGGAGAAACCCTTTTACAACACCCTTGAAAACTTTCACAAGGAACAACACAAGGAAGAAGAAGAGAAAGAAGTATTACACAATAGGCTTGCTTCTCCTTCCTTTGATTTGCTTGATGAAGGTGTTGGAAACTTGAGCTTGAACAAAGAGCTTGAAGCACCAAAACCCTAGCTCAAATCGCAATGGAACAGTGTATGCGTTTGAGCTCGATTTTTCGCTTATAACGGTCTTCTTTTGCTTCCTGAATCGATTGGTGAGAAGCCCCAATCGATTACCAAGTAACCGTTGAGCAGTACGGACGTTGGATGAACGGCTGGGATTACGCCATTTGAACTTGAATCGATTGGCTGATCGATTAGAATCCTGAATCGATTAACTGATCGATTACCGAGCATTCTGTCGCGCACAGAACAGCTTGTAATCGATTACAGAGTTTCTGAATCGATTGAGTGATCGATTACCGAGCGTTCTGTCTGTGGACAGAACAGCTTGTAATCGATTCAGCAATCGATTACAGGGTTTCTGAATCGATTGAGTGATCGATTACCGAGCGTTCTGTCTACGGCAGAATCATTCGTAATCGATTCCGTAATCGATTCAGAACCGCTGTTTCCACACAGAGTCAGTCTGAATCGATTCACCAATCGATTAGTCATCTTCTAATCGATTGGTGGATCGATTGATACGCCCAACTCTGGAGTTCACGCCTGCTGGATCAATTGAAGACCTTCCAATGGATCCAATTACCTTGTGCCAGCGAAACCTCTCGTTTCCTGGACTTCACGCCTGGAGCCTCCCAGCTCCGGGTCTTCATGCCAAGAGTTCCGTCCCCGACCATCCCTTGGACTTCCTGCCTGGAGCTTCCTCAACTCCGGGTCTTCATGCCAAGAACTCGGTCCCCGACCATTCCTTGGACTTCTTGCGTTACTGCACACTAAATCTCAATGTTAGATCCAATGTATTAGCTTAAACTTAAATAACCGTCAATCATCGAAACCTCTAATTTAGGGCATGATTGCATCTACAATCTCCCCCTTTTTGATGTTTGACAATCTATTTAAGTTTAAGCTAACTTTCAACATAATATCAGCGATATCAATCCAATAAGCATATAGTAAAGTTATTTAGAGCATAATCATGAATCTAAACTTTAAATATCTGCAAGTCTCCCCCTTTGCCAAATATCAAAAATGACAAGGAAACATAAAAGAGCTCCCCCTCAACGGAAGCACCATGCAAGATAGAGAATCACAACTCGCAACATGCAAACAAACAAGTAGCATATAAGGCAGAAAATGTGAACATAGCATACAAGCATCAAGAGGCAACAATATCCATAGACAGAGTACAGAATACCACCAACACAAAAAAAACAACCACCGAAATAGGACTACATAAATCAAGGCTCAAAGAAGAACTCCTCGAGGGCAGCAGCAGGATCAGCAGCCGGGGTGTCCGTAACATCTGGAAGACCAGAACCTCCCGAAGTGGCACCAACCTCCGACGATGGAGCATCAGTAGACGGCGGAGGAGGAGGATGCTGGCCGCGCATCCGGGAGCGACACATATCACGCACCTCCAGCAGGGTGCGCTCAATGGATGTAAGGCGTGTCTGCGTCTCGTAGTGACGCATGTCACTCTCCAACCGCATCTCCTCAAATCGAGTGTCAATGGTCTCCTCAAGGGCAAGCATCCTATCTCGAAGGTCCTCCTCCTCGTCATCATCCGGAGCAGCCGCAGCAGCGGGTCCATGTCCAGGCCGTGCTCGCGGGCCCTCCCCAACCTGCCGACCATCAGTCCAACGAATGCCGCCAAAATCGCCCGTCATCCCGGATTTGGAGAAGGAACGTGCTGAAATCCGGAGTATTTGACGGTCATGGGCTCCACCTTCCCTCGAGAGACGTCAATCCCCATAGTGGCAAGCCAGTCTGTAATAATATGCCCAAAAGGCATATGAACGGTACCGTGCACAGGCTGAGTGAAATGGATAATGGAATGAAATATGTTCAGAGGGATGTTAACATCAAGACCCCGGTGAAGAGCATAGGTCAGGAAAAACTGAGAGGGTCGGACGGTCGCTAAGGCGCGAGACACAATAGGCAAAAGACAGTTGATTACGACCTTATAAAGGGCATAATCAATAGCGGAGAGCTCAAGAGCAGGAAACGTGGTCAGATTGGCATAAGGGCCATCTGGACGCGGACGCCAAAAGAAATACTGATACATCGAGTCAATGGAGATATCCTCAAATGGCGGAGGTAGAAGCTCAGGAAACGTAGGAAAGAAAACAAAGCTATTTGTAGAGGGACGACACTGGAGGAAATTCGAAAGAGTCGTATAGCTAAAGTCCAAACTTTGTTTGGCTACCCGAGTTTTATAATTTACACCATCCATGGTGTGTAGGTTGTTGTAGAACTCGGAAACCAACCCTATGTTGACCCCTCGCTCACAATAGATAATAGACTCAAGTTTATAATTTTCAAGGATTTGAAACACTGAGAAACAATGATCATGAAAGTATTGGCGGTCTAATGATCTAGGGGCAATCAATTTAAATACATGTTGACCATATGCCTTTTGAAGGGCGGCATTCGGAAAACGGGCATCCGTAGGGGGTTTAGGGCGAGAAGACCCGGCAACCGTCTCATCCGCCCGTTGTTTCTTCCTATTGATGACCAACCAAAGATGACCAAGAAAAGAAGACAATGTGAGGACACACAAACAAGCAATTTGGAGTTTGAGATTAAGGTAAAGGTCGTGAGTTTTAGGGTTAGGAAAAATGATGCAGAGGTTGAAATGAGAAATGCAATGCAACACAGACAAAAACGGATTAGCCAAAAACCAAGATAAATGACTGAGGAAACGAAGATGAAGGAAGGTTAGGGTTTACTTTGGCGCCATTGGGGAAGGAAAATGCTGGAACAGGTGAAGAAGTGGCGCTCAAAAGCTCCCAACCGCTGCGCGTCGCGTGAAGGAGGAGACCCGACTGTGAGTTGCGGGAGGTGAAGAAGTGGTGAGCCCCAGCGGCGTCTGCGAGTCGCGTGAAGGAGGAGGCGCCTGATCGAGCGACGAGAGAAGAGATGGGCGGCGAAGGAGGAAGAAGAGAAACCCTAGGGCTTGAGGTTTGAGAGCACGCGGGAGATGTCTGCGGGAAATATCGGGTCGGCGGATGGTTTTAGGGCAAGGGGCGAGTGACAGGACAGGTTAGGTGGAAAGCGTTAATGGCCGTAATCGATTGGGTAATCGATTACGGCCTTGGTGAATCGATTGGGTTTAGGGTTTAATCGATTACGGCCTTGGTGAATCGATCCATATCATTGATCACATGGGCGTGTAATGGCCGATCGATTACAGGAATCGATTATACAATCGATTACGAGAGTGCGTAATCGATTCACTGATCGATTCAACTTGTACTAATCGATCCACTGATCGATTAAGAAGCAATCTGTGCCCTAGAAAAACTGTCTGAATCGATTGGGGAATCGATTCAGGGGGTTTCTGCCGAAGGATGCAGACCCACCAATCGATTGATAACTGAAATCAATCGATTGGTAACAGGAATAACTGATACATAGCTAAAACGTGCTCAATTTGTGGCATTTTCTAGTTCTTAAGGGGTCAAGCACGCTTACATGTTCTCCAAGGACTTGGTTATTTGGTTAGTTCATGAAAATATTCAATCACGATCTTCGGACTAAGTACACATTAATAGCGTACTAGTCTTCCCCATGATTGGTCAAGTGAATGATTTATGAGGAATTTTCATCTTCTTGCTCAAAGTAATACATCATAACAAGCATTATGAACAAGAAGATGAAACCTAACATCTCACTCCCATCTACAAAGGCACAAGCAAGGGAAGTTCTAGGTTCTTGTGAGATGCACATTAAGGCAAGTGAGTTGAATATCTTGAAATGATCATGGAGGATTAATCAATATGGCACATTCCTAATTCTCTTCGCAAGTAGCTAAATTCAGATTCCGGAAGAGGTTTGGTGAAAAGATCCGCAAGATTTGATTTTGACTCAACATATTTAAGAACAATATCCCCATTAGCTACATGATCTCGAATAAAATGATGTTTAACCTCAATGTGCTTAGTTCGTGAATGATGAACCGGATTTCTTGTCAAGTTTATGGTACTCACATTGTCACAAAGAACTTGCACATTTTTGTAGATGAGTTTATAATCTTCCAAGGTATGAGTCATCCATAATAATTGTGATACACATTCACCCATAGCTATATATTCGGCTTCGGTTGTGGAGAGTGCTACACAATGTTGTTTTCTACTTGACCAACTCACCAAGGAAGATCCCAAAAATTGGCATCCACCACTAGTACTTTTCCGATCCAATTTACATCCGGCATAATCCGAATCGGAATATCCTACAAGATCAAACGTTTCGGTTCTAGGGTACCACAAACCCACCCGTTGAGTCCCTTTAAGGTAGCGAAGGATTCTTTTGATTGCACATAGATGCGACTCCTTGGCACAAGCTTGATACCTTGCACACATACCCACGGCAAACAATATGTCGGGTCTACTAGCCGTGAGATAAAGGAGACTACCTATGGCACTACGATACATTTTGGAGTCAACTTCTTTACCTTCAATATCATTGTCTAACTTGGTGTTAGTTGTCATAGGGGTAGATATTTCTTTGGCACTCTCCATTCCAAATTTCTTAATGATTTCTCCTACATATTTGGATTGATGAATATATATGCCATCCTTTGTTTGTTTAATTTGTAAACCCAAGAAAAATGTTAATTCACCAACCAAACTCATTTCAAATTCACTTTCCATGTGATTTATGAATTCATTTAGATAGTCTTTGTTTGTGGATCCACAAATAATGTCATCTACATAGACTTGGGCCACAAAGATATCTCCCCCACTAGTCTTTAAAAATAATGTAGGATCAATTGTTCCTCTATGAAAACCCTTTGACACTAAGAATGTAGACAATCTTTCATACCAAGCACGAGGTGCTTGTTTTAGTCCATACAATGCTTTCTTAAGCTTGTATACATGGTTTGGACATTCTAAATCTTCAAAATCCGGAGGTTGCTCAACATATACTTCTTCTTTGATAAAACCATTTAAAAATGTCGATTTTACATCCATTTGATACAACGTAAATCCTTTGTGAGCGGCAAATGCCAACATCATCCTAATAGACTCTAACCGAGCTACCGGTGCATAAGTTTCATCATAGTCCAACCCTTCGGCTTGATTAAATCCTCTAGCAACCAATCTAGCTTTATTTCTCACAACCATTCCTTTATCGTCAAGTTTGTTCCTAAAAACCCATTTTGTATCAATGATTGATTTCCCTTTGGCTCTAGGAACTAATTCCCAAACTTGACTTCTCTCAAATTGAGACAACTCATCTTGCATTGCCAAAATCCAATCGGGATCAAGCAACGCATCACTTACGGCTTTTGGCTCAATTTGTGAAATTAGAGCCACTTGACTCCCTTCATTCCGAAAATAAGATCGAGTTCGTACCCCATGGGTAATGTCACCCACTACTTGCTCCAAGGGATGGTTTGTAGTTGTTCTTGTGTGTCTTGGTTCTTGAGTTGTAGTGATTACATTCTCAAGTGGTAGCTCAATCACACCTTCCGTTTCACTTTCTTCTTTCTCAAGATTATTTTCCTCCTCTAATGTCAATTTCTCTAATTCAAATTGTACTTCCTCCTCTATTGCTTTATTTGAACTCGAGCTTGGATTTTCTTCAAAAACTACATTTAGAGACTCTTCAACTATTTTGGATCTCTTATTATAAACTCTATATGCTTTGCTATGAGGCGAATACCC